>CAUYLG010009814.1:0-52567 GCA_963573385.1 Cacajao melanocephalus
GTGTTTGGTTTGTGTTTAATTTTAACTGGTTTTTTGTTGTTTGCTTTGCTAAAATTTAAATTATTTTTACTCAACCGGGGGATAAATTTGTTAAAATTAAACTAAAAAAAAAAAAAAAAAAAAAAAAAAAAAAAAGAGTGAAATGGTTTTCCTCACTCCCATTCCATCATCATTCTCCACTTTCCCTCCCCTCCACTACAATTTTTCCAACTTAAATAAGGAAAAATACTTTCTAATAGTAAACTCCTTTCTCTGCAAAGAACCAACACTTCAGAGTGATGCACTGTACACCTGGATCTCATTTTCTTGTCAAAATAATTCAATCCTTGCTGCTGATATTGCTTTTTTACTATTTCATTGATGACCCAAGGCCTAGAGGAATCAGGACCTGGCTCAAGGTCATTTTTATGGGTTGAACTGTCTCCCCCAGAAGACAGATTGAGGTCCTAACCCCTAGTATCTGTGACTATCACCTTATTTGAAAATAGGATGTTTACAGATGTCAAGTCAGGATGAGGTCATAGAGATGGGTCTTAATCCAATGTGACAGGTGCCCTTATAAGGAGCGAGGATTTGGATACAGAGACAGAGATACACAGAGGGAAGACAACGTAAAGACACTGAGAGAAGATGGCCATATGCCGATGAGGAAGGCAGGATGACAGTAATGCAGCCACAAGTGAAGAAACTTCTGGGACTACCCTAAGGTGGGAGAGGTGAAGAGAAACCCTCCCTAGAGGAACCCTTCCTAGAGGCTTCGATGGAAGCATGACGACTGCCTACACCTCAGTTTTGCACTTTCAGACTCTAGAATTTCTGTAGTTTAACCACTCAGTTTGTGACTCTTGGTTATGGTGGGTCTAGGGAACTAATACAGGCATAAAACCAGTAAGTGATCAAGAAGTAAATAACACGTGGATTCATATAACCCCAAAGCCTGAGTCTCATCTGCTCAACAACTTTGCCTTTTTGTTGAACATGCTCCCATCAAGCTTCCTGTATGCATTCACTGTGATGGTTAGATGTGGGACCTTTAAAACAAGCCAAAAGGTGATGTCTGTATGCCAGTGTCTTATAGACAGGTTAGAAAATGAATAGTAAATCCAGAAAATATTTATTGAATACCATAAAAGTTATATCAATGCCTATATATAATTTTTGCAAGTATATTTCAAAATTCCTTTGACATTTTCAGCAATTGGAGATCCTAATTACATGCAAAAAGAAGTCATTCTTTTTTTTTTTTTTTTTTTTTGAGACAGGGTCTCACTCTGTCACTCAGCCCGGAGTGCGGTGGTGCAGTCTTGGCGAACTGCAACCTCCGCCTCCCAGGTTCAAAGGATTCTCATGCGTCAGCCTCCAGAGTAGCTGGGATCACAGGCATGTGCCACCACGCCGGGATAATTTTTGTTTTTTTAGTAGAGACAAGGTTTTGCCATGTTGGCCAGACTGGTCTCAAACACCTGCTCTTAAGTGATCTGCCTGCCTCGGCCTCCCAAAGTGCTAGGTTTACAGGATTGAGCCACCGTGCTTGGCCTGGAAATCATTCTAAATACAGTTTTACCTTAAACCAAGAACAATTTAAAAAGCCCTAAGTTCATCAGTACAGATTAATTCTTGCCTCTTAGTGGATTTGGAAGTCACTGAAGCATTGGGTTTGCTGTAATACACAGTGATAATAAATTAGTGTTGGTTAATAACCTGAAATGTGGTTGTTTATAATTGTATTTCTAATAAAACAAATTGTAAAGAACATACATTGCATATGATTTTAGAATGCAGTGTTTACATAGTTCCTTCAAGGTATTTTCACACAGCTGTTTGACTTTGATGCGGTATCCAACAGCCACCTTACGTGCCTGTGACCTAATAGGTGCTTAAGAAGTATTTGCTTCAGGAATTAATTCTGGTTCATCATCTTTTAACGTGATTGAAATAATAATGTAATACTCACAGAGTTACCAAAGTGATTACCCTTTCAAGTCCTCTTTATTTTTTTGATTAGGTCCATATTTTCATCTTGTATTATTTTGTCTTCTATTGAGTTATCATTGCTTGTAGTGAAGTCTTCCAGTAATAAATTCTTTTGGTTTTCGGCTTTTGTAAGTCCAAAAATGTCCTTTTGTATTCAAAAATAAGTATATATGAGTGCACACAGAATTCTAGGTTGGCTATTTTTTTTCCTCCTTTCATGTGAAATAGTGTCCTGCTATCTTCTCATTTGCATTGCTTTTGACAAGAAATATGTTGCACCTCTTAGAGTTCTCCCTCTCTATATAACATTTATTTTTACTTTGTTTTTAAGATTTTTCTTTTGCAAACTGTTTTGGGCAATTTTGTTACAATTTTTTGTGTGTATTTTTTATGGTTCTTGGGCTTTGATTTTATTAAGCTTCTTAAATCTATGGGTTTGTCATTTCATTACATTATTCATTCAAATATGTTTTGTACCTTCCTATTTTGGGAACTCCGGTTACGTATTTATTAGGCTACTTCTCCTAAAAAACTGAATATCTGTTCTTTTTTGTTTTTGTTTTCATCACTCTCTCTCCCTGGTTCAGTATGGCAAGTTTTTTATTAATTTGTCATCATATTCACTAATATCTTCTTCAGCATTATCTAATTCGCTTTTAGCATACCCAACATAATTTTTCATTTCACATACTGTAGGTTTCATTTACACAATTTTTTTTTTTGAGATGGAGTCTCCCTCTGTCACCAGGCTGGAGGACAGTGGTGCGATCACGGCTCACTGCAACCTCTGCCTCCCAGGTTCAAGTGACTGTCTTGACTCAGCCTCCCAAATCGCTGGGATTACAGGTGCCCACCACCACGCCTGGCTAATTTTTGTATTTTTAGTAGAGACGGGGGTTTTATCATGTTGCCCAGGATGTTCTCAATTTCTTGACCTCATGATCCAGCCACCTCAGCCTCCCAGAGTGCTGGGGTTGCAGGTGTGACAGGTGTCCGTATAAGGAGTGGGAATTTGGATACAGGGACAGAGATACACAGGGAAAATAACATAATGACACTGAGAGAGAACAGTCATACCTGATGATGAAGGTAGGATGACAGTGATGCAGCCACAAGTGAAGGAACTCCTGGGGCTACCCTAAGGTGGGAGAGGAGAAGAGGAGAGACCTCCCAAAGTTCTGGGATTACAGGCATGACCCACCGTGCCTGGCCTCATCTCTACAATTTTAACTTGTGTCCTTTTAATGTTTTATCTCCATGCCACATTTTAACACCTCCCTCAGCTTTCTGTACACACTGAATGACTGTTATAATGTCCCTTTCTTCTAATCACATATGTGTCAGTTTTAGATGTTTCCATTGAAGTTTTTTCTCATTATAGGCATGCCTGGTAATTTTTGATTGGATGCAAGATATTTTGGAATGTATCCTTTTGGGGGAAAAGAGATATATTAATGTATTTGCTTTGGGCATATATTTTTTGATTTGGGTAATTTTTGATTGGATGCAGGATATTTTGGCATGTATCATCCTTTTGGGGGATATATATATATAAGATACATAAAATTATGTAATTTGTATAGACATTGAATTTTGTTGTGGAACACAATTAAGACATTTAGAAATAGTTTAATCCTTTTGGGTCAGGCTTTTAAGATATATTAGACAGAAATACAGCAGCATTAATTTAAGGCTTAGAGTTCACTGTTACTCAGTAGGGTGTAAAGACCTTTAAAGAGTATCCTATCTTATTTCTCACTGAATTATGAGGTCTCTGTGTCTAGCTGATGGGCCAACCATGCTGAGCTTGCGTGTGGTATCATGGTGCTATCCTCTCTAATTCTTCAGCATAATTTTTCCCCTGGCAACAGTCAGTTTCTGCATCTCTGTGCTGATTAAAGCCTGCTGAACAGCTGGAGGGGCCTCTGGAGAGTTCTCTTTGGATCTCTTTCCTCTCCTCTGGAGTCAGGTGGCTCCTCTCCGAGCTCCCTCTCTCTTTCTGTGGCCTAAAAACTTTCTCAAGGCAGTAAATGTGAGGACATTTGGGAGTTTACTTCATTATTTTCCCTTCTCTCACAAATCACTAATTTTTGCCTGCATCTATGTGTTTAAAACTGTTTTATATATCTGTTCAGTTTTTTTTTTTTTCCCTGAAGGAGGTTGAACCATTTCCTACTACTTCCTCCAGAGAAAGCGCCCGCCTATATTTTACTTGGAAAAAAAAATAAGTTGCATCTCACTATAGAACACACACATAGGCACGCACACACTCACACACACACACGCATACTTTTTTTTCTTGTTTAGTTTCCTAGTTAATAACTCGAGATGTATTCTTTTGGTTTGATGTTTCAACACGTTATTATGACCATTAATTGTGCTTTGTATGTTACACATAGCACCAGTTTGGAAAGATGAAAATTGCATCTTTTATCTGCCCTTTGAAAATTCTTTAACTAGTTCTGTAAGTCTTTTTTATATGTTTAATACCTAAGATTAAAAGGACTACATATGTGAAACAAGTAAGGTGAAATAAAATATTTAAATGCATTCTTAAAATACCAGGGTGAAAATGCAGGCTATAAAATAAATAAGACAGTTTTTCAAGTGAAATTCTGACACTGTAAAGAGGGCATCTGGCATACGTTTTGATGTGAACTAGGATAAGCCTTTAATTCTTCTTTGTATCACCTATAATAGTTGTAATAAATTTATGATCTTATATCCAATTCATTTATTTATTTATTTATTAATGTTTTTCCTTTTATTAGTAATTTTAAAAATTGCATCCCTGGCTAGATTACATGGAACATTCCCATTTATGTCTAAGTTTTTTAAAAGGAGGGACTGGTTTTTCTAATCTATCCTTCAACCTTATTGTCTAGGTCAGGGTGTGACCATTACAGTCATCAGTAATATTTGTTGAATGGATATATAATGAGTAAATTCAGGGGCAATGCAGTCAAATATATTGTTTTAAGCACCCCCCCCAAAACACTAACTGTTAGTTAGCAGAGAAATATGTCGTTAACATCACCAGCTGAAGGCAGCTTCTTCAACTAATTTGAACAGGAAGACACTCCTTTTTCCTGTATTACCTCTTAACTGATTCAAAAATAGCATCCCTGAAAACAATTATTTATAAAAAATCATTAATATGTGACACACAAATATAAGGAGGAATTATAATATAGTATTTAATTAAAAAAGAGTACAAAGTTGGAAACAAACAGGAATTATAACATAGTAATTAATAAAAAAAGAGTACAAAGTTGGAAACAAACAATTCCATGTATTCATATAAGAAATTCACAGATAGCAGAAGAGGATGTTCAGAGTTAAATAAGAAACACTACTGGTAAGACAATTCTTGGAATTTGGTTACAAGAAAAAAATGTATCCACTCTCTCTCTAGGCAAATAATTGATTTTTTTAAAAATCTATTACAGAACTCATTTTTAAAGACATAGCTTGACAAAAATGACTTCTATTTGAAACAAATCCCTTATCAATCTTTTTTTTCTCCCTCACCCCCAAAATACAAAAGGCAATTCAGAAGTCTAGTCTCATCTCTGTTAAATGCATTTGGTGCTTAGTAAAGTTGTAAGTACAGTAATAATGAGCTTGATTTTAGACTCATGTAAGACACTCTGACAAGAAGTGATCAATTTGGGGAGTAAATGCTATGGACAGAGATAGGAGTGTGCACACTTTCCAGCACTTCCAGAAAAGTTTAATCAGTGCTCAGTGTCCCTGCTAAGGCAGAAATGAGAATTCTTGAGAGGAGCCTATTCTAAATTCCCATTCCCATTATCCAATAAAATACACTTCACTTGCATTTCTATTTTGTCATGTATTGATAGTCAGCGGTTAAGATGGCAGAGAGTACAGAAAATGAGTTAAACTCCCTAGTACAAAAGATTAAGTCACTCCTTTGTTCAAAAGCAACCCAAAGTCCTCCCACTGACCTTACCATAGAAGCCCCATTGCCTTTTCACCATGGCCTTTGGGAATCTTCCTCATCCAGTCCCAATTAAATCACCTTGTTCCCCATTCTTGCCCGCTCTTACTGTGTTCCAGTCACACTGGCCTTCTTTCTGTTCCTCAGGCAGGCTGGGTTTCTTGTCCACTTAGGCCCTTTGGGTGATCATTCATTTTTCTGGGCATGATCTTCCCTTTCAGCTTTGCTAGTCTCTTGGTCTTCCTTTGGGTGTCAGCTCGAATACCCCCTCACTGGAACAACTGAACGTGACCAATTCATCTAATATTCCCTACCCACCATGTTGCATTCCTCCACACCCACCTGGACTATTGTCACACAGTATTTGTCTTTATTCAACATCATTATATCACATGTGTCTGTCTCTTCCAGTAAAACTGAGTTTAATCTGTCCCGATTAGCAGAGAAGTTTCAGAACCTAGAATACTACTGGCCCATAGCAGACCCTCCAGTAGCATTTGTGAGAATAATATGAAGGAAACAAAAATAACCATTAAGAGCAGAATGGATGGCTAAATTGTGGTATAGTCATACAGAAAAACACTCTACAACAACAAGAATAAATTATCCATAAGTACATGTACCACAATGTTATGCAAAGGTAGCCAGGCACAAAGGAATATATGCTGCAAATCTTTTGCATGTCACAGAATGGCAAAGAAATCAAAGAAAAAATATAATATATACTGTAGGATCCCACTTACATAAAATGCAAATACAGACAAAATTAATTTGTCTTGTTTGCAGTGAGGATGGTGAGTCGCTTTGAGAGGAGAGGAGCAGGAAGAAGCATGGGTCAGCTGGGTCCTCAGTTGTTTCCTGAGCTGGAGCTGGTGGACCAGGTGTGATCACTTTGTAAGTATGCATCAAGCTTTTCACACACACCTGTTATACCTTAATTAATTTGGCCTGAATTCAATATTGCATTTGCTACTTAAGCTTTAGATATATTTCCATTTGGCATATTTGTGATGTCCAAGTTTTTCACATATATATGTGTATACAGATATATAAAATTGTATATACACACATTTTATATGCATATACAAATATAAAATATATTACAATTTACATAATATATATTATATATAATATATAAAATGTTTATATGAATGCATATATGCATGCAAATAACATATAAAATCCATAGAAAATGTATATTTATTTAAAAATGATATTAATTCACTTAGATGTAAAACATAAATATATATAATATATAGCTGGGTGTGATGGTGGCCCATACTTGTAATCCCAGTACTTTGGGATGCTCATGTGGGAGTATCACTTGAGCCCAGCAGTTTGAGACTAGCCTTGGCAATAGTGAGATCTCGTATCTACAAAAACAATTTAAAATTTACAACTTAAAATTTAAAAGCTTAAATTTTATTTTATTTTAACTTTTTTAAATTTTAACTTTTAAATTTACAGAGAAACTGACGTGGGAGGATGGCTAGAGTTCAGGGGATGGGGGCTGCAGTAAGCCATGATTGCACCACTCCACTCCAGCCCAGGTGACAGAACAAGGCTCTGTTTCAAACTAGAAACAGATAGATAGATAGATAGATAGATAGATAGATAGATAGATAGACAGATGCAGACAGACCAATAGTTGGCTAGCTAGATAGACAGATACAGACAGATAGGAATTCTACCTCTTCAGGAAAATATGTTTTGTTTTTTTTTTCATGATGATGGAATAATTATCCTCTTGGAATTCTCTTTGTCCTTTTTTGGAAGTAAACTCAGGTGTGTTGGGTGCTGGGTTGCAAGAAATAGGAATGGTTTCTCCCTCTCTCCAGGTCTCTAGGGGATAGGACATCCTTGTGATGCTGCTCCATTCTGTTAGGAGCCCCCAGTGTCCTGCAGAGACGACTGACTCTGAGCCAATCCTCGGAAGAGGGTGGGAGGCCCCTCCCCATGGAGCCCTCAGCCATAAGAACTAGTTTGCTGCAAGAAGCCTGTGGTTCTCCAGGTGGTGTTAATCTGCAACCAAGTGAACAATTAGAGAAGGAAACTTCTTTCCAGGGCAACGTGGGCGGGTGTGGAAAAATAGGCCACTCTTAACATTCAATTATATGAGCAAATATGTGAAACCCCAGCAATGCCACTTCTCCAAATGATCCTAGGGCATATTTGGACTCAAATATTTAAAAAATATTCAAAGACTATAAACAATATAAATATCGAATATATATGTACAACAGTGAGAATAGTAATTAGTCTAAATGTATGCAATAGGAAACTAGATATTCATATGATGAAATTCAATAAACGCATTAAAACAGATGTGTAGAAAAGTGTTTAATACACTAGAGGGTTCGTGAGTTATTGTTGAATGGAAATAGACTATAACTCGACATGTCCAGCCTGATAGTTACAGGTACATATTTATAAGAAATAACATAAGCATAGAAGAGTATACAGTAAAAACGGTTCTTAGTGAGTGTATAATTGACACTGAAATATTTACTTCCCTTTTTACTTTCTAAATTTTTGATAATTATGGTATCTTTTATATTCACAAGAGTATATGAAAGTTATTATTTTTGTAATAAAGTATTTGCAACTATTAATCTGAGGCTGTAATTAAACTGTATTGGGGGTGGTAATTTTATAAACATTTTTAGCATGAAATATCTTTTATTTTTATTATTATTTTTGATTTTATACAAGCACCCTTCCCTTTATGGTCTATTTGAAAAACAGGATTTTGACTCTATGCCATGTTAGTTACACTTTACATTTTATTATTATTATTTCTGAAATGGAGTCTCACTTTTGTTGTCCAGGATGGAGTGCAATGGCACAATCTCGGCTCACTGCAACCTCCTCCTCCCAGGTTCAAGCGATTCTTTTGCCACAGCCTCCCAAGCAGTTCATTGGAGGCGCATGCCACCACTCCCAGCTAATTTTTTGTATTTTTAGTAGGTACAGGCTTTCACCATGTTGGCCAGGCTGGTCTTGAACTCCTGACCTCAGGTGATTCAGCCACCTCGGCCTCCCAAAGTGCTGGGATTACAGGCATGAGTCACGGTGCCTGGCCTTCTATTTTATTATTGCTATGTATAAATAACTTACACATTTGGCTAAGTAAGCTATACCAGTGGTTGACACCATGGCAGTGATCATTCATTTAAAAAATAATAAAAACTAAAATTTCCTGGCCCCATTGAAGGGAAAGTCATTAATTAGCTGCTGGAGCACAGGATAAAAGCCCACGGAAGCATGTCCTTAAGGGATATTCCAAAATTCAGAAACACATCCGGATTTATCAGCCCATTCAGAAAACAATGTGGTCCCAATGAAATACAGAAGGACGGTGTCTTAATTTTGGTCTTGCAATCAAATTCCAAGGTTACTGGTAGGGAGACATGAGCCAGACAGGAGAGGGCTCTTCCCTGACCCGCTAGAAACGTCGGGTGATGGTTGGGCAGTTGTTGCACTGACTCTCTAAAAATAATTTGGGCCGGGCGCAGTGGCTCACCGCTGTAATCCTAGCACTTTGGGAGGCCAAGGCAGGCAGATTGCCTGAGGTCAGGAGTTCGAGACCGGTCTGGCCAACATGGCAAAACCCCATTTCTGCTAAAAATACAAAAATTAGCCGAGCATGGTGGCGGGCTCCTGTAATCCCAGCTCCTAAGGAGTCTGAGGTAGGAGAATGGCCTGAACCCGGGAGGTGGAGGTTGCAGTGACCTGAGACTGCGCCATTGCCCTCCAACCTGGCGACAGAGCAAGACTTCCGTCTCAAAAAAAAAGAAAGAAAAAGAAAAAAAATTGGCAGCCAGGGAGAGACAATGTCCTGATGGTCCATACCTGTTAACATTAAAAGTGTTAAAGGTCTGTAGGCCCCAGGGAGAAACAGCTTTCTGGGTGTCCCTATTAGAGACAAAAGCGGCTGAGTCTGATCTTCCGGGTACACTCCACTGGAAAAAGGAAAAAAATCTCCAATGGGCATGCGTGTAATTCCCTAAACACACTGCGCATGCTCAATTCCAAAGGGTAGGGAGGGCTCTGCGCATGCGGCAGCCCACCTTAAGAGAGGAATCATGGGAAAGAGGCCAGCTGGAAAAAGTCCTAGGATCCCAAAACACCGACGTTTGACCTTCTCTCTTAAACCTTCCCGTTCCCATTTTCTCTTCTAAGGGCACCGTCCTTTCTTCCTATTCCAAAGCCTTTTAAATAAACTTCCATTCCTGCTCTGGAACTTGCCTCGGTCTCTTTTTCCGCTTCATGCCCCTCAGTCGAATTCTTTCTTGTGAGGAGGCAAGGACTGAAGTCTCTGTGGACCGGTGAGGATAGTGTTAGGGATTAAAAGAGTCCCTCTTCAAAGGGTTAACTTGCTCAGCGTCCTGGCTCTTTGCTCCCTGCTTTCAAGGCCGGCCTTCCTTACTCTCTGTATCCCCTGCCCTGGTAAACAAACTTCCCTCCAGTCCTTATCTGTGAGAGACCACATTCCACATCTGTCACCCACTCTGCAGATGACTCCTCCTGTCGCAGGGCTCCTTCCCCCAAACTGCACTTTCTGCAAGTATAACCCCATTCCTGCTCTTTTCAAGTAAGCCAACCCGGTTCAGCTTAGACTGTGTGGTCCAACTCCAGCCAAAGGAGACAGGAAACATTAACAGGGATGAGCTGTGTTACACATAAAAACTCCTTCCCTCCTTTCTTCGGGGTGCTCTTGCCATTGCACCATCGTGAGCAGCACCCATTCTGCAGAAAGTAAATTTGCTTTGCTGAAAGAGCCTTTGTCTCAGTGCTGATTCTTCTTTGCTGCACCGAGCATTTGTTACCAACAGATAGGCTGCTGGTAACTTGGGGTGACTCAGATCTCTGCCACTGGTAACACCATTGCAATTTATTTCCTCCCTGAAGATATAAATCACACTGTTCATAATGTTGCATTCTCCCTAATGGAAATTATTTGAGACCTAAGTACGTATTTTTCATTGCTAGAAAGAGGAAAATTAATACAGTGGATGGATCACAGTTATCCATATCGCTTTTCAAGAATCCTGGGAAATCTGTTGTAGTTCACTGTACTTTTATAAAATCCCAAGTTAAGCTACTAAACTGAGTCCCACTATCTGGTCAGCGGAAAATAAAGTCTCATTTGTGGGTTTTGGCTTTTCTTCCTGTTACCTATGGTCTCTGAAACCACTCTTTTTTCTTTTTTCTGAAAATGAGGAGTTCTAGCAAAAGGCACTTGAGTGGAGGAGGCTCATGGGTTAGCAGTATTGATAAAGATGGAACAAAATGGATTGATATGCATCACCCAAAATTCTTGCCTTCTGCTGTCAGATGACAGAAAAAAACCTTGAACACAATAACTGACTTTTTCTGTTCAGAGTTTCAGTAACATTTTTTCTAACATAGAAAGTAGAAATCAGCATGCTAGTTTGAGATTTTTATATAAAAGGTCATCTGTCCACAGCAAAGTGAATATGGGCGTGTGGAGGTAATAATTACCTTCTGGCACTGCAGCCTCCTGAGGTTTGCTCAGGCAGGCTTTTATTTTCACTTCCTTGAAATTCAAGGCACAGAAACACGTGGGGCCTCTGAACTTAAACACCTGGTTTCCTAATCTATGTTATAACCCAGGCAGAGGAAACGGTTGCTAACTATTAAATGTGGAATTTTTATCCCAGACACGGAGCCAGCAAAATGTTATTTATATTTTTCAACTTGGGATGCTCCACAATTGAGTCAGGAAAATGCCTTATTATAGAAGAAGTAATAAGGGACACAAGTCATTATGTCTCCTATTGATAAAAGGACTTCAGATATTTTCTTAAGCAAAGTAGCTTAAATCTAAACATGGACAAGATTTCACACCAAAAAATGACATTTTCTTACTCCTTGCTCCTGACCGTAATAAAAGTAATTTCTTATGCACATTTATTTCTGTAAATAAAGAACTAGTCATCAAGAAGTTTCCAGGCACAAGGCATCTGTAAGATCTTGTCTATAGGAAGCATCTTACAAGGAAGCCTGAGACACAAGCATTGCCCTGAATAACAATCTCTCTGAACCTTCTTTCCATCGTCTCTAAAGAGGATAATGATGGAATCCCCTGACTCTGGCATGTGTAAGGATGCAAACAAAATGTAAGCACACAGCCAAATATAAAGACACAATAGAGCAGGCTTAGCTTTGTATTTTCATTGATTGTGGCTCTTGTCCCAACTGCCCTCCCCTCCCAGCATTGACAAATTGTAATGAATGAGAAACATCTCACGTCTGTTTAAAATATTGCAACCCTTACATGGTACCTTTAAATTTTGCAGATGTGAGTTATTCTTTAACAGAAGAAAGTCTAAGAGCAATCTGGACAGCATCTGTGTTTTGGTGCAGGCTTGTACCTGTATGGTGTAATATAGAGCTGCAGGGAAGACGTCGGTGGACATAGGGTGGCAGTTTCACCTGAGTCGGGAGTTGCCGTGATAAATTCTCTCCTAGGGAGAGTCCAAAATGAAGCTATTGGGTTGTCCAGCATCTGGCATCAGGCCCAGCCCAGTCAGTGGAGTATTAATTAAGCATTCATTGAAGAAACACACACACGGCCCATGATTTTCCAGGATTTTGAAAATGTTTGTTATAAGTCTAATGAACACTGAAAATAATATGGAAGAATATAGGTGGTAGACTTTCAGTAAATACGAGGAATAGACTTCTGACAATTAAGGTACCTAAAATGTCTATAATCTTCTATAAAGAATATTTTTAAATCTTTCAAGCTGTGTGTGCGTGTTAGGTGGGAAGTTTGCGGCAGGGATTGCTGATAACTCATCAGTACACTTACTGAATCGTGACTGTTACTTTGATCATCCTCCTTTAGAGTGTAAAGGAGATAACTCCAAGGTTATGCTGCTTGTTTTAGGAACTGAACTACCAGGAAAATAGAATTTATCTGTCTTGGTCTTTACTATGTCCACTGTGCCCAGAATAGTGCCTGTCATGTAATATGTGCTTAATAAACATTCAGTGACTTAAATAACTAAAAGTTCTTTAAACCATTTATGTCTATTGATTGGGTTGTTTTCTCAGCATTTCCATCTTTGTCTTCTGGGCACCTCCACATCAATTTCATACCAGCCTGAGTCTCATAATTTGTGACAAAAGTTGCTTCAAGAAATAATTGAATATTCCCTGGAAAGATGAGTGTTAAGGAAGTGGAGGAGGTTGTGTGACTGAATGTCAGTGGCCATCTAGAGAAGGCATGTCTCACCAAGTTGGTGAGTCTTTCGGGAATTACCTGTTGACCAGAAGTGAGTGTGGATAGGTCCATTACATTTTATCCCATGGAGTGGGGAGGCCTGTAAAAGAATCCATAGGTTGCCTTCTGCTGAGGGCATGCAGACATCTGCCTTTATCTAGATTGAGAAGGGTGAATAACCAGATCGTGGTAGAAAGCTACTGTTTTATTTAGAATCCAAACTCGAGATAAAATGGATATGTTGTCTAATAATGAGTATTACTTAGATTTTGTCTGGAGTTTTTTGCCTTGTCTTCTACTAGATGGAATCTGTTTTCATGTATTCTCCAAACTGTGACCCACGATTCTCACTTCCTCCTTTATTCCTTTCCTTCTTTCCTCCACTTTCTTCTTTTCCATATTTCTCTCATCCTTCTCCTCCTGTTCTTTAGCCAATTATGTTATGTGATGTCTAAGCATCTCAAAATGCATTGATTTAGGTCATTGAAGTTTAATGTGTCTTCTTCAAACAATATTTTTGCGTCATTGTCACTCAAAGCAAGTCCCTGAGAGCTCAGTAACACAAAGGAGTTTGTAAGAACTCTCATGTAAAATACCTCCCTTTTATCAGACAGAAATATGATGTTGGTGAAAAATCTCTCAGCATATATGATGGCTTATATTAGAGCTACCACATGCCATCAAGGTTGGATCAGTAAAGTAGCAGGGCTTATTGAGAGCTCATATGTAACCATCAGGTGGCTCTCAAACCTTCATGATTTGAGTTACTTGGGAAGTGTGTGCAGCACACAGATTTATACCTACTGCATCAGAATCCCCCAGAAGTTGATAATTGCAAAAATTTCTACACAGATGATGCTAGTGCTTAGCTAGAGTTAGGGACCACTGTGTGTGCTACAAAAGACTGAACTTTCCCAATAGAGGATGCTATTTCCCTCACTGACAGACATTACTACTTCTGAACATGCAACTTGCCACAAGGTTTTCCTGCTGGCATTGCAAAGCTATCTGTTTCATCAGGCCTTGAGAAACTTTGTCCCTGGGAGAGAAAGGAAGCACTTTAAGATGAGCCCAGCATTTGATTCTGCCTCGTCCTTGAGATATTTGCTGACTCACGAGCAGTGAAGAGTAAAAACCTGAGATGCTAAATAGAAAGTGGTTCTAAAATGCAGCAATGCCAAGCAGAGCGTTTACTGATCTCATAGTTCAGAGAAAGCTGAATATACAGGTAAGGGTGGCCAATCTACCAGTTAGGGAGGAAGTATGGAAAAGTGATCCGGGCAATCTCTAAACTCCTTTGGCTCTAGAGATATTTTCTTATTTGCAATAAACAAAGATCAAGAGGCAAAAGAATCAAGTAGGAAGCAGCACTTACGAGGCTGTGGAGTCAACAGAGCCTCTGCAATCTGTAAGTGTAGAAGGAAAAAAAGTTGGTTCAGAACTCAATAAGAAGCACAGCCCCTAATAAATGACTCAAGCTTTATACAAAATATTGCATCCTATAAGCAATAAAAAAATAATCCCACAAGACTTACAGAAACTGAACACAAGCCTCAATTTTCTTAATTAATAGAAAATCACTTATAAGTGGGTGTTGAACAATGAGAACACACACAGGGAGGGGAACATCACACACTGGGGCCTGGGGGTGGGGGGCTAGGGGAGGAGTAGCAGGGGGTGGGGGGATTGGGGAGGGATAGCATCAGGAGAAATACCTAATGTAGATAACGGGGCGATGGATGCAGCAAACCACCACCATGGCACATGTATACCTATGTAACAAACCTGCACAATCTCCACATGTATCCCAGAACTTAAAGTATAATAAAATAATAATAATAATAAATGTTTGAGATGATGGACATGCTAATTACCCTTATCTGATCACTATACATTGTACATATCAAAATATGTACCCCATGAATATGTAAAATTATTTAATTAAAAAAGTGAAAATTATTTAATAAAAAATTATTTAATAATTATTTAAAAAGTGAAAATTATTTAATAAAAAAGTGAAAATTAATGAATATGTAAAATTATTTAATATTAATGAATATGTAAAATTATTTAATAAAAAAAGTGAAAATTAAAAAAAATCTTATTTTAACCAAAAAAAAGAAATAAAAACAAATGCATCCTGAATACATACACACTAACTGCTTCCCAGAAGCTGAACTCATGCAAAACCTTTTTACAAAATGTCTTATCCAAGATTTGTTTTAAAAAACTACCAGGTTTATCAAAGGGAATTACCAAACACAAGAAAAATAAAATATTATTAAAAAACTCATAAACATATTTGGTAAAATAGATAAGATGAAAAATTTTAACAGAAAAGAACACTCTATACAATTACACAAATGAAATTTTATTACCAAACTATACAAGATTTGAATTAATAAACAAATATATGAGTTTAACAGCATATTTGGCAAAACCAAAGTGATGATTAATGATTAGAAATATAGGTCAGGGGAAAATGGAAGTATAAAGAGACAGGAATCAGACATAAAAACATAGTTTTAATTGGCATTAAAACATATAAAAACATTTTTGGAATGGAGAAATAGCCTGAAAAATATGTGTAATCAGTGACAAAATTAGAAAAGAGAATAAAGAAGATTATTAGAGGAGATTCTGAGAGTTTCAAGAAACTAAATAATTAAATTTTGTTTCAGTTTTAATAAATCCTACAAAAAGCAAGAAAAATAAATACAAAGAACTTTGCAGTTAGGCTAATCAGAATAAAAATGTGGAAAGAAAAAACAGAAAAAAGAAAAAAACATTATATTAAAAAATAGGAATAGGAATGTTTTATGACACTCTTCCACAAATATACCTAGGCTTAGAAAGCTTCCAGATGGTAGAAAAAAATACATCAGTGTCATATTAACTCTTCCACAGCAAAAGAGGAAAATCCCACACAGTTTCTCTATGTGTCCAGCATAACCTTGTTGCCAAAGCTTGGCAAAAACATTATAAAAAGAGAGCTACAGGGCTCGGCTCAGTAGCTCACATCTGTAATCCCTGCACTTTGGGAGGCTGAGGTGAGCAGATGGCCTTAGGAGTCTGAGACCAGCCTAGCCAACATGGGGAAATCCTGTCTCTACTAAAAATACAGATAAAGGAATTAGCCAGGCATGGTGGCACATGCCTGTAATCCCAGCTACTTGGGAGGATGAGGCATGAGAATTGCTTGAGCCTGGGAGAGGGAGGTTGCAGTAAGCCAAGATCATGCCATTGTACTCTAGCCTGGGGGACAGAGCAAGACTCAGTCTCAAAAAGAAAAAAGTTACAGGCCAATTTATGTTATGAATATTGATGCAAAAATACAAAATTGCATATTATTCAATCTAATCCAATTATATCATCAATAAATCGGTTCATAAGTTGGCTTTATAATAGAAATAGTAGGTGAGTTTATGTTTAAAAAGCCTATCAATATAGTCACTACAGTAACAGAATGAAGCAAATAAATAGAACATGATTCTTTCACTGAAAAAGAAAAATATTTAATAAAAAATTTAACCCACTATGATCAGTTACTCAGAGCTATCTAGGAACAGAAAGAAATTTTCTTAAATGTATAAAAAACTTGTTCAAAACACATAAAACAAAATCTTACTCAGTTGAAGAAATACTGAAACTGTTCTGTCTATTATGAGGAATGAGAGAAGGATGCCTAATCACCACTTTACTCAGTATTTTCCCAGGGTTATAAGAACTAACAGAATGATTGGAAAGAAAGAGATAACTCTGCCACTGTTTGCAGATTGCAGGACAGACTATATCCAAAATGTCAATCATGTTTAATAAAAGCACAGTTAGGGGGCGGTGCCGAAGTGCATTCCCACCAGAGTTGCTAAAATGAAGAGATTACAAACACCAAGTGTCGGTGGCAACATAGAGCAACTGGTGTCTTTTGGAAGGCGCTTTGTCAGCATCTACTCTGGCCAAAAATGAGCATGCATCATGACTCAGAAAGTCACCTCTTAAGTGGAATTTGACTCGGCTTTAGAAAAATGCTCACACATGTGAATCAAAAGAGAGGCACAAAATCATTCATAGTGAATGTTTTGACTACATGCACAAAACCATGTACAAAAGACATGTACAAAACCATCCACACTGAATAGTTTGACTATGTGTAAAAAACCATTCATTTGCAAAATTCCCTAGAGCCCCAAACAAGAAACAACCCAATGTCCAGTAATGACGAGGGTCATAACATAAGATGTGGTTCTATCATGAGAATTATTGAACTACTGCCACCTACAATAATTGGAAAAATTTTGAAAAATTAATCTTGAACCAAAGAGGCCTGGTAGCAATGAGTGCACACTGTGTATTACTGTTTTCATAAAGGTAAGGGCAAGCCAAGTCACTTGGTGTTAGAATTCAAAACAGTGGTTACTCTTTTGCAGATACTCACCAGGGACTTGTTTCATTCTCATGATGTTTCCTGGTCTTGGTGGTGGATATATAGTTGGGTTTGCATGTATAAATGTATCATACTACACATATATTCTGATTTATGTACCTGTCTGTGGGAAGAAGAAAAGTTCCTTTTTAAAGTTTCCTTTCTTGTTAAAGAATAAGTGTGCTAATAACTTTGTTAAGCCCTATCCTATGTAGCTGTTAGACATGCCATGCTTACAGGTACGTAGTATATTCTGTGTCCTTGTACTTTAACCAAGATGTCTGTGCTGGACCTGCTCCCAGGCATGTCCATTGCTTTTATCTGTTTAGAAAAGTTTTAAGTTGTTAGCCAATCGGGTTTTAGTTTAAATTGTGAGGTCTAGCTCCAGCCATCGGAGATCAGACACAGCAGTAAGGATAACCCCAAATGTGTAAGGGATAAATCTGTGTGTTTTCCTTTGTTCTTTGTACTCTCATGGCACAATGGCTAGTGAGAATACCCTTCCTTCAGTCCAGGAAGTAAAAATTACGTTGCTGAAAGATCCTTTGTCTCAGTGCTGATTTTTCTTTGCAGCACTGAGCATGAGCATCTATTTCCAACACTGTCTGAAAAACATATCTTGTTTTAATAAAAAAGATGATAGTTAAATATTCCTGGGCTCTATCCAGCCCAATTAAATTAGAATCCTCCAAGATGGGGAATGACTCTATTTCAAAACCTCCACAAATGATTCTGATGTGAATTGTTATGGAGTTTGGTCTGGGAACCAGAATTCTTAACCTCTCCACAAGGTGTTTCTAATGTATAGCGAAGTTTGAGAATCACTGATCCAGGAGAAATGTCTCTTTTCTGTATGCATCTGCTTTTCTGTTTTAACAGCATAGAAGATTAAAAAAGAATAAAATTTTTATTTAAAAAATCAAATAAAAATACTCTATGCATTTGGTAGTTGGTAAATATATTTGATAGAATTTTTTTTTCTGGAGATTTGCTGAGTTGCTTATAGTTTCTCAAAAAAAGTGCATTGGGAAAAGTTTAAAGAAGCTTATCTATCTTATTAGGAAACCTAAGACATGTATTAAGATAAAGCAGAATTGGGAAATGAATTTTTTTCCATTCTGTCTTCCCAGTAGTGTTCAAGGATCTTTCATTTTGTTTCAAGTACCATCACCTATATTTTTGCAGAACACAAATACATTGTACGCCCTGACCCGCTCAGTTTTCCAGCTGAGTATGGTTTACAGTGATGAGGCAGCAACTTCCCATGTGCTCCCTGTTAATCCTAAAGATAGCCGGGAAACAACCAGGGTCATACTGAGGTTGGAAACAGAATTGGACTCAGGAGGCGGGGCTTTGACACTGGACCAAATTGAGGACTAGCTTAAACAGGTTCAGGCCACGGCACCTTTCCATAGAACACGCCCACCAGTGTGCCCACATCAGTTTACCATTGCTATGGCAACACCCTGAAGTTACCACCCTTTTCTATGGCAATGACCCAACCACCCAGAACTTACAACCCATTTTCTATTAGTTTCTGCATAATCTGTCCCTTAATTTGCATTTAATTAAAATGGGTATAAATACGACTGTGGAGCTGCCTCTGTGCTGATATTCTGGGTGCACTGCCTATGGGGGAGCACTGCTCTGTAAAGAGCAGGACCTCTGTTGCTGCACTCGGCTGCTTCAATAAATGTTGCTGTCTCACACCACTGGCTCACCTTGACCTCTTTCTGAGTGAAGCCAGTAAACTTCCTGGGCTAAGCCCCAATTTGAGGGCTTGCTTGCCTGCAGCAATTCTCTTCATTATTTTCTTATTTATCCCATTTTCCTGGGCTCCAAATCAGCTAATTATGAAAGCAAAATAGAATTTCCTTCCCTAGGAAATGCCCCAGTGCCAGAGTATACTCCAGTGTCAGAGGAGTAATAGGCTGAGAGCATTGTTAGCCAAGTAAATCATGCATCTCTGAGGGTAAAGGTCAATCTTTCAGCTTGGAATTCTTTATTGCTAACTAATAGTTCACACCGTGGAAACCTTAGTATCATCACTGGAAACGACGTGGAAGAACTCGTTTGTGCCACCCAGTCTGGTTTCCTAACAATAATTCTGGGTGATGAGCTTCACTGGGGTGGAACTCTGATGTTGTTCTTGCATTAAAGACACAAGCTTCCATTTGTCATGCAGATGTCACAAACCCACACCATAGCTAGGCATGGTTTTCATGGGAGCAACAAAAGTAACTCCCCATCATTAGGACAGAGTAGGCCCGTGAGCTCTGACAATATTCCCTATGGGGGAGATCAATTCTTAACAGGCTCTCAGGGTGATGTTTACATTTGAGCTCTTGACCAATCTCTGAGTGTCAAAATACTTTTCTGCACAATAAGGATTGAGTAAATGGACATTGATACCATATTCCTGGGACATGAGTTCTGGCTGCTTATTCACCGTGTGAGCTGTCTCTGCCTTGCTTTCCCTGTCTCTGTCTCAGTTTCCTCAACTTTAAAATGGGAATGAAAGCAGCTATTTACCAAGGAGAATAGTCGTGAAAATTAAATGAGTCCATACATGGTAGGCACTTAACAACAGGACCTGGCGTGTAGTAAACACTTGACTGTTGGTTATTATTAAAATCATTATTTAGCTTAATTCTTTGCATATGGTAGACTTAAAAAATATTGATGTTGGCCGGGTGCAGTGGCTCACGCCTGTAATCCCAGTACTTTGGGAGGCCCAGGCAAGTGGATCACCTGAGGTCAGGAGTTCGAGACCAGCCTGACCAGCATGGAGAAATATCATCTCTACTAAAAATACAAAATTAGCCAGGCATGGTGGTGCATGTCTGTAATCCCAGCTACTTGGTAAGCTGAGGCAGGAGAATTGCTTGAATCTGGGAGGCAGAGGTTGCAGTGAGCCGAGATTGTGGTGAGCCGAGATTGCATGATTGCACTCCAGCCTGAGCAAAAAGAGTGAAACTCTGTCTCAAAAAATAAAAAATACTGATATTGACTTACCATCTTAGTATCTGTTCATTTATCAACTTCTAAAAATTGTAGCTGTGTTTTCATCACCCAATGCCCATTCTCTTTTCTTTCAGTAACAAGGACTGTGTGCTCTTTTGGAGATGACACTCTCCCTACACAGGTGGAAAATGTCAGGGGAAAATCATGTGATTTAAATGGCTCACTGGAATTCTTTCTTCCGAAACTTGAATATCAAAGGCTTGAACAAAGTTATTTATGAAATGGAAAAAAAATCAATTTAAACAAATTCATTCCTGTGGTATCAATTGCTGTGGACCATTTCTGGCTCTCCATGAATATCTGCACACTCCCTCGAGGCTGTTAAATAACTCTTTTCTGCTTGATGTCCAGGCTCAGATTCTGTTGCAAAAGAAAGACAGGAAGAAAGAATGAGAGAGAGAGAAAGAGAGAGACTGAGAGAACAAAATAAAGGAAGCAAGATGGAAGGAAAGAGAAAGAAAAAAGAATAAAGAAAGAGAAGCAGAAAAATAAAGAAGAAAGAAAGGAGGAAAGAAAGAAAGAAGAAAGAAAGAGAAAGAGAGAGAGAGAGGGAGGGAGGAAGGAAAGAAGGAGAAGTAAAAAAGAAAGAAAGAAAGAAAGAAGGAATGAAAGGAAGAGAGAGGAAAGGAAGGAGGGAGGGAGAGAAGGAAGGAAGGGAGGGACAGAGGGAGGAACGAAAGAAGAAAGGGAGGGACAGAGGGAGGGAGGGAAGACCTCCTCACACACATTTGAAAGAAGACTTACTGATAGCCTTGGGTTATGGACTATAGTTGGAAATAAAGTTTTTCCAAAAATTGTGACTAAAATTGAATCTTGAATGACTAAACTGAGCGTTGCTCTGTAGACATCATGATGTTAACATTTCATCATTTATGATTTCTTTAGTGGTTTTAGAACTACATTTTCCCTAAAAAAAAAAAAAAAGTATTATCCTGTATCTTCTCCAGCATCCCCTGGTGGACATAGCTGTAAAAGAGAAACCCCTTCGCAAAGTGACTGGCCGAGTAAGGGGTCAGTTTGTGCTCCTCAGGTGGGATAAGCCAGGGGGCTGGAGCTGTAACGAGTTCTCAGTACAGCTCTAATAGAACAGAAGAAGATGTAACAAGGAACAGTCTACTTCAATCACACTGGACATGTGAAGTGTTTTTCCCACAGTGATTCTTTACTGAGGTTTGATTTATCTTACTGATTAAAAGCTTAATGAAATACCAAGAAACAAACACCAAATTCAGAACAGCTTTTAATTCTGAAAGGAAAGGAGCAAAATGAAATTTGGAAGTGTAAAAAGGGTCTTTAACAGCCTTAGTACTTTCTTTTTATTTTTTAGAAAGAAAATGTGATAAAAGAAAGAAAGAAAGAGTGAAAGAAAGAAAGAAAAAGGAATGAAAGAGAGAAAGAAAGAGGAAGAGAAGGAGGGAGAGAGAACGGGATTCTTGTTCTGTTGCCCAGGCTAGAATGCAGTCTAAAAATAGGTATTAAAAACCTCTTTTATGCCAGTAATTGTGCTTAATAATGGAGACAGGAAGGAATAAGGGATGAAAATAACAAACAAGAGACCCTATCATCTCAGCCCAAATTCTCCTGAAACTGATAAGCAACTTCAGCAAAGTCTCAGGACATAAAATCAATGTGCACAAATCACAAGCATTCCTATACACCAATAAGAGACTTAAAGAGAAAAAAATCTAGAATGAACTCCCATTCACAATTGCTACAAAGAGAATAAAATATCTAGGAATACAACTAACAAAGGATGTAAAGGACCTCTTCAAGGAGAACTACAAACCACTACTCAAGGAAATAAGAGAGGACACATAGAGTTGGAAAAACATTGCATGCTCATGGTTAGGAAGAATCAATATCACAAAAATGGCCAGACTGCTCAAAGCACTTTATAGATTCAATGCTATCCTCATTAAGCTACCATTGACTTTCTTCACAGAAATGGAAAAATGACCTTAAACTTCATATGTAACCAAAAATAGCCCATACAGGCAAGACAATCCTAAGGTAAAAAGAAAAAGCAGGAGGCATCATGCTACCTGACTTCAAACTATACTACAAGGCTACAGTAATCAAAACAGCATGGTATTGGTACCAATGCAGAGATATAGACTAATGAAACAGTACAGAGGCCTATAGAAATCATGCCACACATCTACAACCATCTGATCTTTGACAAACCTAACAAAAACAATCAATGGGGAAAGGATTTCCTATTTAATAAATGGTCTTGGGAAAACTGGCTTACCATACGCAGAAAACTGAAACTGGATCCTTCTTACACCTTATAAAAAAATTAACTCCAGATGGATTAAAGATTTAAACATAAGACCTAAAATCATAAAAACCCTAGAAGAAAACCTAGGCAATATCATTCAGGACATAGGCATGGATAAAGACTTCATGACTAAAACACCAAAAGCAATGGCAACAAAAGCCAAAATAGACAAATGGGATCTAATTAAACTTAAGAGCTTCTGCACGGCAAAAGAAACTATCATTAGAGTGAACCAACAAACAATAAACTAGTAAAAAAATTTTTGCAATCTACCCATCTGACAAAGGGCTAATATCCAGAATCTACAAAGAACTTAAACAAATTTACTAGAAAAAAACAAACAACCCCATCTAAAGTGGGCAAAGGATAGGAAGAGACATTTCTCAAAAGAAGACATTTATGCACCCAACAAACATATGAAAAAAAGCTCATCATCATTGGTCCTTAGAGAAATGCAAATCAAAACCGCCATCTCATGCCAGTTTAAAAATCAGGAAACAACAGATGCTGCAGAGGATGTGGAGAAATAGGAACGCTTTTACACCATTGGTGGGAATGTAAATTATTGTGGAAGACAGTGTGGCAATTCCTCAAGGATCTAGAACTAGAAATATCATTTGACCCAGAAATCCCATTACTGGGTATATACCCAAAGGATTATAAATCATTCTGTTACAAAGACACATGCACACATATGTTTTTTGCGGCACTGTTTACAATAGCAAAGACTTGGAACCAACCCAAATGCCCATCAATGATAGACTGGATAAAGAAAATGTGGCACATATACCTGATGAAATACCATGCAGCCATAAAAAGGATCAGTTAATGTCCTCTGCAGGGACATGGATGAAGCTGGAAACCATCATTCTCAGCAAACTGACACAAGAACAGAAAACCAAACACTGCATATTCTCACTCATAAGTGGATGTTGAATAATGAGAACACATGGACACAGGGAGGGGAACATCACACATCTGGGGCCTGTCAGTGGGTGGGGGGCTAAGGGAGGGACAGCAAGGGATGAGGGCATAGGGGAGGGATAGCATTAGGAGAAATATCAATGTAGATGATGGGGCGATAGATGCAGCAAACCATCATGGCAGGTGTATACCTATGTAACAAACCTGCACTTTCTGCACATGTACCCTGGAAATTAAAGTGTAATTTTAAAAAAAGTTATTGGTCTTAAAGATGAGATAGAAAGAGAGAGATGGGGTAGAAAGTTTAGTTAACAAGATAATATCAGAGAAATTCCAAAACCAAGAGAAAGATACAAATAACCAAGGAAAATAAAAGGCTATATGGAACACCAAACAGATTTAACCCAAAGAAGACCACCTCAAGGGCTTTAATAAACAAACTCTCAAAGGTCAAGAATGAAGAAAGAATGCTAAAAGCAGCAACAAAAAAGGAACAAATAACGTGCAATGAAGCTAAAATATATCTTGCCACAGACTTTTCAGTGGAATCTTTACAGGCCAGGAGAAAGTGGCATGACATATTTAAAGCATTGAAGGAAAATGACTTTTGCCCTATAGTAGAATATCTGGTGAAAATATTCTTCAAATATGAAGGAGAAACAAAGACTTGTCCAGACAAACAAAATCTGAGAGATTTCATTAACACCAGACCTGTCCTATAAGAAATGTTAAAGGGAGTTCTTCAATCCAAAAGGAAAGGATGATAAGGAGCAATAGAAAATCACTTGAAGGTACAAAACTCACTTTCTCTTGTAATTACACATAAAAACACAGAAAATTATAACAACTTAGTTGTGGTATATAAACAGAGAATGTGTTCCCTTTCAGGGTCCACGAGGGGGCGTGATTTTAAGGACAAGAATTTCCCAGCACCATGCCACACTCCCATCTCTCTCCACCTGGGAGAGTCAACGATTTATGTTTGAATTTCGTGGGCACAGGAAGAAACTAAAAGTCAATCACTCCAGCGGAAGTTCTAAGGAATTCCTTTCATTGGCCCAGGATCTTGGAGAAGGTGGGGGTTCCTCCCAGGATAAAAGTCCATGTCTACACACCTGGCCAGACTTCCCCTCTGGAATCCCCTTCCACACTTCAGGGAAGCCTTTCTCTTCTTCTCCTTTCTTTCTCTTTTCTCTACCTTAATAAAATCACCTTCCTTCAACACTTCTTGGGTCCAATATTTAATTTTACGAGCATATGGTGTATCTGTAATGGCCCCACCGCTTATTAAGAGGTTGGAGGTCAAGAACCCAAGGAGCTGTGCCTCACTGGCACTCAAAATAAAAACTCAGTTACAGAAGTACCCATATCTTTAGTAGAAAGGCTAAAATATATGAAAAATCATAACTACAACAACTTTTTACAGTATAATGAAAAATAAATAGATACAACAAGAAGTTAAAAGGCAAATAAATGAAGTCAAAGTGTAGAGTATTTTTTTTTTTGGTTTTCTCTTGGTTCATTTGTAATTTTTTTATGTGATCAGTGTTAAGTTGTCATCAGTTTTAATAAAATAGGGTATAGATATTACTTGCAATTCTCATAGTTATCTCAAATCTTAAAACATGCAACAAATAAAAAGTAAGCAATTAAAACACACCTCCAGAGAAAATCACTTGCACTAAAAGAAAGACAGAAAGGAAGAGAAGATCACAAAGCCGCCAGAAAACAAATAACAAAATGGCAGGCATAAGTCCTTACTTATAAATGATAACATTGAATGTGAGTTAGACAATAAATCCAATAAAAAGACATGGAGTGACTCAATGGATTAAAGCAAAACAAAACCTAACACTCTGTGGCCTACAAGAAACACATCTCACCCATAAAGACACACATAGACTGAAGAAAAAGGGATGGAAAAGATATACCATGGAAATGAAAACTAAAAAAGCAGAAGTAGATATACTTATATTAGACAAAGTAGATTTCAAGAAAAACATAATAAAAAGACAAAAAGGTCATGATATACTGATAACAGGACAAATTCAGCAAAAAGTTATAACAATTGTAAATATATATGCACCCAACACTGGAGCACCCAGATGTATAAAGCAAATATTATTCGAGCTAACAAGGGAGATAGACCCTAATATACTAATAGCTGTAGACTTTTTAACCACCCATTTTCAGCATTGGTCAGATCATCTATACAGAAAATTAACAAAGTATATTTGACTTAATCTGCGCTATAGAACAAATGAACCCAATAGCTAGTAAGGGAACATTTCATCCAATGGCTGCAAAATACACATTCTGCTCCTCAATACATGGGTCATTCTCAAGGATAGAACATATGTTAGTCCACAGTGCAATTCTTAAAAAAAATAAAATATAGGCTGGGCATGGTGGCTCACGCCTATAATCCTAGCACTTTGGGAGTCTGAGGCGGGTAGATCACGAGGTCAAGAGATGGAGACCATCCTTGCTAACATGGTGAAACCCCATCTCTACTAAAAATACAAGAATTAGCCAGTTATGGTGGCACATGCTTGTAGCGCCAGCTACTCAGGAAGCTGAGGCAAGATAATGGCTTTAACCCGGGAGGCAGAGGTTGCAGTCAGCCAAGATCGCACCACTACATTCCAGCCTGGGTGACAGAGTAAAACTCTGTCTCAAATAAATAAACAAATAAAATAAAAATATAGAAATAATTCCAAGCATCTTCTCTGACTACAAGGTAAGAAAACTATGTATCACTAACAAGTGAAATTTTGAAAACTATATAGGCATACACAAATTAAATTATACTCTCCAGAATGGCCAGTGCAAAAGAAGAAAAAAGAAAATTGAAACACAACATACCAAAACAAATGGGAAACAGTGAAAGCAGTATCCCATAGGGATACTTTATACCTCTAAGTGCCTACATCAAAAAATAAAAATTTCAAATAAAGAAACTAACGATGTATCTTAAAGAACTCAGAAACCCACTGGTAGGAGAAGGGAAATAAAAAAGGTCAAAGCCGAAACAAATGAAATTTAAATGAAGAAAACAATACAAAAGATCAACAAAAAGAAAAGTTGTTCTGAAAGAATAAATAAAATTGATAAACATTTCGCCAGACTAAGAAAGAGAGAAGACCCAAATAAAATCAGAAATGAAAAAGGAGACACTAGAACTGATACTGCAGAAATTTCAGAGGATCATTAGAGGCTTCTAGTAGGAGTATATGGCAAGAAATTAGAAAACCTAGAGTAATGAACAAATTTCTAGACACATACAATCTACCAAGATTGAACGGTAAATAAATTCAAAATCTGAACAGACCAGTAACAAATAATGAGATAGAAGCTATAATTTAAAAAGCCTCCCAGGAAAGAAAAGCCCAGGACGCTATGGCTTTACCACTGAATTTCACCTAAGATTTAAAGAAGAACTTACATCAATCCCACTCAAGCTATTCTGAAAAATACAGGATGAGGAAATATTTCCAATTCATTCTACAAAGCCAGTATTACTCTGATACCAAAACCAGATTAAAAAAATCAAAGAGAGAGAAAAAAACTACAGGCCAATATATTTGGTTGGCATTGATGCAAAAAATCCTTAACAAGATATTAGCAAACAGAATTCAGCAACACACTAAAAAATTCATTCATCATGACCAATGGGGATTTATCTCAGAGATGCAAGGATGATTCAACATATGCAAATGAATCAATGTGACACATCATATCAACAGAATGAAGAACAAAAACCATATGATCATTTCAATTGATGCCGAAAAAGCATTTGATGAAATTCAACATACTTTCAGAATAACACCATCAAACACTAGGTAGAGAATGATCATAATTTAACATAATAAAAGCCATTTACAACAAACCCACAACTGGTATTACACTGAATGAGAAACACTGAATGCCTTTCCTCTAACATCTGGAACACGAACAGGATGACCGTTTTTATCACTGTTACTCAACACAGTAATAGAAGTCTTAGCTAATGCAATCAGATAAGGGAAACAAATAAAGGGCATCCAAACTGGAAAGAAAGAAACCAAATTATCTTTGTTTGCAGATGATATAATCTTATATTTGAAAAACCCTAAATATTCCACCAAGAAACTATTAGAAAAACAAATTCAGTTTGTTTGAAGGATACAGCATTCACATACAGAAAACAGCAACACTTCTATATGACTGCAATGAACAATCTGAAAAAGAAATCAAGAAGGTAATTCCATTTCCAATAGCTACAAATAAAATTAAATACCTAGGAATAAACTTAGCCAAAAAAGGGAGAGAACTTTATAGTAAAAACAATAAAACAATGACGAAAGAAATTGAAGAAAGGAGGCAGTTATACTCCCACCTGGAACATTACCCTAGTGGCCTAAGAACCAACCTTCATTTCCCATAGTGGCCATGGCAGGCCCTGCCCAAGGAGAATCTGAGTTCAGACCCACCTAACCCTGTTCCCACCTGATGGTATTTCTCTACCCACCCCAGCAGCTTAACACAAAAGATATAAACTTTTGGGAGCTCTATGACCCTGCCCATCACCTGAAAAACAAGACTACTTCCCCTGGACAACTTAGGGCAAGCTCATACACCACTACTTCTACTCAGCTGGTGCCTTCTTGCAAGTGCCTCCTCCTGGCTGGAGGCCAACCAACTCAGGCCGTTACAGCACCTCTTGGCAGAATTACACTGCACCTAGGAGGGAAAAAAAACTGGCTACTAACTTTATTGCCTGCAACACCCTGGCTAACTAGAGGTCCTGAGTCCATCCGTGTGACAAGTTCACTAGTAGCATAGCCAGTATTTGAGAAAGCCAGCACAATAAGCTGAACTATAATCAAGGAATCACACAGAGTCTACGTAACTGCTTGCCACCTCCACCAGAGTAGGTGCTGGTATTCACTGCTGGTAGATCTGAAGACAGGTCACATCACTGGATCCTTCACAGATATTTCCCAGCACCAGCCCAGAACCTGGTAGTTTCACTGGATGGATAGATACATAAGAGCAGTAACGATCACTGTAGTCTGGCTCTCAGGAAGCCACATCCCTAGCGGATGGGGCAGAGTACCACATCAAGAAATCACCACATAGAACAAAACAATCTGAACAGCAGAATTTCAGTCTCAGATCTTTCTGCTGGTGGGAAGTTCCTTATAGTGGAGACACAATTGCAGTGCTGGGCACAGTACAAAAAGTACCCCAAGTGCACTTCTACCCCAACAGGTAGCCAGCTTCTATGATTATGGAGGGCCTTGGAGAAGAGGTCCTTGTTTTCTCTTGGCACACCACTGCATACACAGCTGGGATGTCCTCCACAGGAATGCACCTATATACAGCCTTACTGGAAGAAGGCAGGCAGCCACATAGGAGGCGCACTCCTCATATTCAGGTTGTAGAAGAGGCAGCATCAAATTCCTCCCTGCTTGTAACATCAATCTTCCTACAGATGAAAAGCAGTGCCTGTCTGGTCTGAATAGCTGGGACACTGAGGCAGGTATGAGACTACGAGGTAGGTAGTTTTGCTTGAGGTAGAGACTATGAGGTAGATAGCCAACCATTTGGTATTACATCTACCCACCTGCCTTAGTTACAACAAGTTCCTGTCCAGAAATATATCCCCTATTGGCCTGAAGCTGAAATCATCAATTCAGTAAATAAAATACTGGAGGAAAACTAAATAAATAAAGTATACACCATGAGAAAATGAGATAGGCTTCCCTAACATTCCAGCACCATAAGAAACAGCGAACTGGCTCACACACCAAATACATAACTACTACAACGAGCATCGGTGAAAGCCAATGCACCAACACTCTGTAACTAAGGAACTCATAGAGCTTATTTACTCCTAAAAGCATCAATAATCAAATTAGGCTAAAATAAACTATAAACATTAAAATCCTATCCTTAAGTGGGATAGAAAATAAATATGAAAATACACCGTCCAATCAAAAATAAATTGAAGAACAATTTGAAGAAACAGTCTACCCAAATAAGGAAGAACCAGAAAATTAATTCTGGTAGTATGCCAAAACAGGGTTCTATATACTCTCAGTAGATCACACTAGCTCCCCAATAATGGATCCAAACCAAGAAGAAATCTCTGAAATGCCAGATAAAGAATTTAGAAAGTTGAGTATTAAACTACTCAAGGAGGTACCAGAGAAAGGTGAAAATACACTTAAAGAAATTTTTAAAAATCCAGAATATAAATGAAAAGTTTTCCAGAGAAATACATTTCATAAAAACAATCACAACTTCTGAAAATGAAAATAAAAGACACACTTAGGGAAATACAAATGCAGTGGACAATTTCACCAATAGATTATAACAAGCAGAAGAAAGAATTTCATAACTCAAAGACAAGGCTTTTGAATTATCTCATTTAGACAAAGACAAAGAAAAAGGAATTTAAAAAGAATGAAAAAAGTATTCAAGAAATATGGGACTATGTAAAATGGCCAAACTTAAGAATAATTCGTGATCTTGAAGAAGAGAAGTCTAAAGTTTGGAAAATTTATTTGAGTGAATAACTGGGGAAAATTTTCCTGGTCTTGCTGGAGATCTAGACATCCAAATGTCAAAAGAATCTTAAGAGCTGCAATACAAAAGCATTAGGTAACTTACAAAGGAAAACATATCAGATTAAAAGCAGGTTTCTCAGCAGAAACCTCACAAGCGAGAGGGATTCAGTTCTCATCTTTAGCCTCTTTAAACAGAATAATTGTCAGACAAGAATTTTGTATCTAGCAAAACTAAGCTTCATGAATTAAGGAAAGATAAACTATTTTTCAAGCAACAAATGCTGAGAGAATTTGCCATTACCAAACCAGCACAAGAAGTACTAAAAGGAGTTTTAGATCTGTGAACAAAAGCTTGATATACACCAAAATAGAATCTTCTTAAAGTAGAAATCTCACAAGATCTATAAAACAATAACAGTGGAAAAAAACAAAGTATATAGGCAACAATGATCATAACAAATAGAATGGTACTTCATATTCCAATATTCAAATGTAAACGGCCTACATACTTAAAAAATACAGAATGGCAGAATGGATTAGAAAAATACCAATTAAATATCTGCTGTCTTCAAGAGACTCATCTAACACATGAAGACTCATGCAAGCATAAAGGGGTGGAAAAAGATATTCCATGCAAATCAAATGCAAACCAAAATCGACCAGGAGTAACTTTTTTTTTTTTGCTATTTTTACAGCTTTATTGAGGTATAACTGACATATGATATATTGCACACACTTAAATTGTACAATCTAAGTTTTGTCATATGTATACACACCGGTGGAATCCTTACCACAATCAAGATAATGAACATACCCATATCCCATAAAGCTTCTACACCTCTTTCAAAGTCCATCCTCTTCACCTCTCCCACCTAATCCACGGGCATCCACCGACCAGATTTATGTCTATATAAGTTCACTTGTATTTTCTAGAAATTGACATAAATGGAATAATACAGTTCGTGCTTGCTTTTCTCTGGCTTCTTTCACTTTGCATAATTATTTTGAAATTCATCCATACTATTGCATTTATCAATATGTCATTCTTGTTGATTTTTTAAATCATATTCCGTTATTATCTTTTTACTATCTATAGAAGCTTAGTGGTGTCAACTCTTGTTCTTGATATCAGTAATTTGTGTCATCTTTATTTCTTTTTTCCTCAGTCAGTGTAGCTGAAGAGTTAGCAACTTTATTAATCTTCTCAACAAACTAGCTTTTGGCATCACTGATTTTTCTTTATGTTTTTCTATTTTACTTCACTGTTTTCTGCATTGATTTCTTTTATTTCATTTTCTTCTGTTTTCTGTGCTTTCTTTGCTCTTTTCCTAGTTTTTAAAGGTGGTAACCAATAATATTGATTCATGACTTTTATTATTTTCTTTTTATTATTATTTTTTATTATACTTTAAGTTCTGGGGTAATGTGCAGAATGTACAGATTTGTTACATAGGTATATACGTGCCATGGTGGTTTGCTGCATCCAACCCCTAGTCATCTACATTAGGTATTTCTCCTAATGGTATCCTTCCCCAATCCCCCCACCACCTGTTATCCCTCACTTAGCCCCGCCACTGCCTGACAGACCCCTGTGTGTGATGTTCCCCTCCCTGTGTCCATGTGTTCTCATTGTTCAACACCCACTCATGGGTGAGAACATGTGGTGTTTGGTTTTCTGTTCTTGTGTCAGTTTGCTGAGAATGATGATTTCTAGCTTCATCCATGTCCCTACAAAGGACATTAACTCATCGTTTTTTATGGCTGCATAGTATTCCATGGTATATATGTGCCATATTTTCCTCATCCAGTCAGTCTTTGATGGGCATTTGGGTTGGTTCCAAGTCATTGCTATTGTAAACAGTGCCACAGTAAATACATGTGTGCATGTGTCTTTATAATCCTTTGGGTATATACCCAATAACAGGATTGCCAGTTCAGATGGTATTTCTAGCTCTAGATCTTTGAGAATTCAAAACACTGTCTTCCACAATGGTTGAAATAATTTATACTGTCACAAACAGTGTAAAAGTGTTCTTATTTCTCCACATCTTCTCCAGCATCTATTATCTCCTGATATTTTAATGATCACCATTCTAACTGGTGTGAGATGGTATCTTAATGTGGTTTTGATTTGCATTTCTCTAATGACCAATGATGATGAGTTTTTTTTCATGTTTGTTGGGTGCATAAATATCTTATTTTGAGAAGTGTCTGTTCATATCGTTTGCCCACTTTTTGATGGGGTTATTTGGGTTTTTTCTTGTAAATCTGTTTAAGTTATTTGTTGATTCTGGATATTAGCCCTTTGTCAGGTGGGTAGATTGCAAACATTTTTTCCCATTCTATTGGATTCTGGTTCACTCTAATGATAGTTTCTTTTGCTGTGCAGAGCTCTTTAGTTTAATTAGATCCCATTTGTCTATTTTGGCTTTTGTTGCCATTGCTTTTGGTGTTTTAGTCATGAAGCCCTTGTGCATGCCTATGTCCTGAATGGTTTTGCTTAGGTTTTCTTCTGGAGTTTTTATGGTGTTAGGTCTTATGTTTAAATCTTTAATCCTTCTGGAGTTAATTTTTGTATAAGGTGTAGGGACTGGATCCAGTTTCAGCTTTCTGCATATGGCTAGTTTTCCCAACACCATTTATTGAATAGGGAATCCTTTCCCTATTGCTTGTTTTTGTTAGGTTTATCAAAGATAAGATGGTTGTAGATGTGTGGTGTTACTTCTGAGGCCTCTGTTCTGTTTCATTGGTCTATATCTCTATTTTGGTAACAGTACCATGCTGTTTTGGTTACTGTAGTCTTTTAATATAGTTTGAAGTCGGGTAGCATGATGCCTCCAACTTTTCTTTTTCCTTAGGATTGTCTAGCCTGTATGGGTTCTTTCTGGTTCCATATAAAGTTTGAGGTGTTTTTTCCCAATTCAGTGAAGAAGGACATTATATAATGATAAAAAGGATGAGTCCAATAGGAAAACATCACAATCCTAATATATATATATATATATATACACACATATACACCTAACACTGGAGCTCCCAAATTTATAAAACAATTACCAGTAAACAGAAGAAATAAAATAGACAGCAATACAATGATAATGGGAGACTTCAGTACTCCACTGACAGCACTAGAAAGATCATAAAGACAGAAATCTACAACAAAAACAACAAAGGAAATTAACTTTATTTAAGTACATTATTCCTTAAAACTGCAGAATGTACATTCTTCTCATCAGCATATAGAACATTCTCTAAAATAGACCATATGATGGATCACAAAAAAAGTCTCAATAAATTCAATTAAAACATTTCTCAGGCCACAAAGGAATAAAACTGGAAATTAAGTCCAAAAGAAACCCTCAAAACTATCCATTACATGGAAATTGGGTTAATAATGACATCAAGACAGAAATTAAGAAATTATTTGAACTGACACAACCTATCAAAACCTCTAGGATACACCAAAAGTGATGCAAAGAGGAAAGTTTATAGCATTAAATACCGATGTCAAAATGTCTGAAAGAGTACAAATAGAAAAACTAGGGTCACACTTCAAGGAACTAGAGAAAGAAGAACAAACTAAATCCAAACCTAGTAGAAGAAAAGAAATAACAGAGATTGGACTAGAACTAAGTGAAACTAAAACATAAAATACAAATGATAAGTAAAACAAAAAACTGGTTCTTTGAAAAGGTAAACAAAATTGACAGAACATTAGTGAGATTAACCAAGAAACAAAGAGAGTTAAAATAAGTTCAATTAGGAATGAAACTGGAGATACTACAGCTGATTTCACAGAAATACAAAATATGATTCAAAGCTACTAAGAACACCTTTATGTACACAAACTAGAAAATCTAGAGGAAATGGATGAATTCTTGGAAATATATAACCCTCCTAGATTAAATCAGGAAGAAATAGAAACCTTGAAACACCAATAGCAAGCAGTGAGATTGAACCAGTAATAATAATAAAAATTTACCAACAACAAAAGGCAGAGAAAGAGGGAAATCTCTAAATCATTCTATGAAGCCAGTATCACCTAATACCAAGAGGAGGAAAGGACTGAACAAGTAAAGAAAACTACAGACCAATATCCCTGATGAACAGAGATGAAAGAATCCTCAGCAGATACTAGATAACCAAATGCAATAGCATATCAAAAAGATAATACATCATGATCAAGGGGGTTTCATATCAGGAATATAGAGATGGTTTAACATATAATAATATTGATATTGACGTATCAGTAAATGTGATACATCACATAACCAGAATTAAAAACAAAAAGCACATGATCATTTCAATAGATGCATAAAAAGAATTGATAAAATCCAGCATCCCTTTATGATAAAAACCCACAACAAAATAAGCATAGAAGGAACATACCTCAAAGTAATAAGAGGCATATGTGACAAACCCACAGCCAATATAATACTGAATAGGGAAAGCTGAAAGCATTCCCCTTGAGAACTGGAACAAGACAAGGATGCCCACTTTCACCACTTCTATTCAACATAGTACCAGAATTCCTGGCCAGAGCAATCAGACAACGGAAAGAAATAAAAAGCAAATGAATTGGAAAAGAGGAAGTTAAACTATCGCTGTTTGCCAATGATATGATTGTTTACCTAGAAAATCCTAAATATTCATCCAAAAAGCTCCTAGTTCTAATAAACAAATTCAATGAAGTCTTAGGATACAAACTCAATGTACACAAATAAGTAGCACTGCTATACACCAACAATGACCAAGCTGAGAATAAAATCAAGAACTCAATTCTCTTTACAACAGCTGCAAATAAATAAAATACTTATGAATGTACCTAACCAAGATGGTGAAAGATCTCCACAAGAAAAACTACCAAACATTGCTGAAAGAAATCATAGATGACTCAAGTAAATGGAAACACATTCAATGCTCATGGATGAGTAGAATCAATATTGTGAAATTCACCATATTGCCCAAAGCAATCAACAAAGTCAATGGAATTCCCATAAAAATACCATCATTATTCTTCACAAATCTAGAAAAAAAAATCCTTAAATTCGTATGAAACCAAAAAAGACCCCACATAGCCAAAGCAATACCAACCAAAAAGAACAAATCTGGAGGCATCACATTTCCTAATGTCAAAGTACACTATAAGTCCATACCCACCAAAATGCCATATTGTTGAAACAAAAATAGTCACATAACCAGTGAACTGGACAGAAAATCCAGAAATAAAGCCAAATACTTACATCCAACTGATTTTTGATAAAGCATATGAAAACAAAAATTGGGAAAAGGATAACCTATTCAGTAAATGAACAGTGCTTGGGTAATAGACAAGCCACATGTAGAAGAATGAAATGGGATCCTCATTTCTCACCTTATACAAAATTCATCTCAAAGTGGATAAAAAACTTAAATATAAGACCTGAAACTGTAGCAATTATAGAAGATTACATTTAAAAAAAACGTCTTCTAGGCATTGGCCTAGGAAAAGATTTCATGACTAGAACCCCAAAAGCAAATGCAGCAAAAACAAAAATAAATAAATGGGACACAATTCAATGAAAAAGCTTCTGCACGGCAAAAGAAATTAATCAGCAAAGTAAACAACACATAGAGTGAGAGAAAATATTCAGAAACTATGCATTCAACAATGGACTAATATCCAGAATCTACAAGGAACTTCAATCAGATTGGCAAGAAAAAATAATAATCTTATTAAAGTGGACAAATGACATGAATGGACATTTCTCAAGAAGATATACAAAAAGCCAACTAATATATTTTTTAAAGTTCAATATCATTAATTATCAGGAAAATACAAATTAAAATGGCAAGAATTGCCATAATTAAAAAGTCAATAAACAGTAGATGTTTGTTTGGATGTGATGAGAAAGAAACACTTTGGCTTTTCTTTGTGTGTATGTGTGTGAATGTGAGATAGAGTTTTGCTTTTGTTGCCCAGGCTAGAGTGCAATGGTGAGATCTCGGCTCACTGCAACCTCTGCCTCCCAGATTCAAGCAATTCTTCTGCCTCAGACACCCAAGTAGCTGGGATTACAGGCTTACGCCACCATGCCTGGCTAATTTTGAATCTTTAGTAGAGACGGGGTTTCTCCATGTTGGTCAGGCTGGCAAGGAAACACTTTATATTGATGGTGGGAAACTAGTACAGCCACTATGGAAAACAGTATGAAGTTTCCTTAAAGAACTAAAAACAGAACTACTATTTGATCCAGAAAGTTAATTACTATTTGATCCAGAAAGTTCACTACTGGATATCTATGCAAACAAAAATCAGTCATTTTATGAAAAACACACATGCACGTGCATGTTTATAGCAGCACAATTTGTAATTGCAAAAATATGGAACCAATGTAGATGCCCGTTAATCAATGAACAGATTAAAAATGTGATATATATATATATATATATATATATATGTGTGTGTGTGTGTGTGTGTGTGTGCATGTATGTGTGTATATACATACACACACCATGAAATACCACTTAGCATAAAAAGAAATTAAATAATGTATTTTGGAGCAACTTGGATGGAACTGGAGGCCGATATTCTAAGTGAAGTAACTCATGAATGTGAAACCAAGCATCATATGTTCTCACTCGTAAGTGACAGCTAAGCTATGAGGATGCAAAGTCATAACAATGTTATAATGGACTTTGAGGAACTGGGGGTGAAGGTTGGAGGGGTGAGGGACAAAAGACTACCTTTCAAGTACAGTATACACTGCTTATGTGACAGGTGCACCAAAATCCCAGAAATCACTTTTAAAGACTTATCCATGTAACCAAAACCACCTGTTCCCCCAAATCTACTGAAAAACAAATTTTAAAAAATAAGAATAAAAATTGATGTGCATGCATAGGAATTTATGGGCATCATGTTTTAGAATTGGCCCATGAACTTTACATTACAAAATCATTCTTTAAACGAAAACTTTTAAAATTTTGGTTGTTTTTTGCAACACAGGGGAGAAGTTGAGGAATTCTCACGTGCTGACTCTGCCTTCAAGGTCTTAACTGCTTGGAATGTTAAGTGTCTATTTAATAACCAATTTGTTGGTCAAAATTTTTCAACAGCTCCCTACTGTACACAAAAAAGCAAAATTATTTTTGTTGTCAGCTACAGCTTATATACAAATTGTCCTGCCAGTGTTTCTTGTCTGCCATACACTCTGCATTACCCTTCCTCAGTCATGTCAGATTTGTCACTACTTCCTTTCCATACTCTGCATTCCCCAACTTCCAAATCTTTGCTCTGATTGATTCTTCTTCACAGAATGCAATTCATACCGCCTCTCCCCCAATTCTAACTCCCATTACTGTTTCACAATCAAATGTAATTAACCCTCCTCCTATACTACTCCTAGAATTTCCACATCAATCTAATACTCAATTTATTCAGTCTTTGCATATTGAAAAATAAAAAGTGAAAGGCTATCTCACCCCAGTATTCATGTATTCATGTACATGAATATAATATATTAAAATTCTTTTGCCAGTGTTTATGATTTTCCCATTCCCCAGAAGCGGAAGTTCAAGAACACAGTATTGGAGTATATTAGCTTCTTAGTATCATAAAAAGATAATACACTTTCTACTACTGTTAGTTCTATTTTCTGCTAGTATTTTTCCAGTAGTTTTGGCTAGGAAATGATCTTTCTAAATGTAAAGAAGAAAAGTGGAAAAGAATTGCCTGCATGAATAAACCATTCTATTGTATAGTGAGACCTTATCAATATAAATGCATATGTGTTGCTACATTTTGCTTCATTGTGTTTCATTTCACCTGCAAGAAACTCATCTTACATAAAGATTCTAGAATATCATTTTTATGTTTCTCTAATACCACAAAAAAAAATTCCAGAAAGATATTCAGGCATACTCATATCCCCTATCTCTATAAAAATTCATGTTCAAGATAGCTTAAAACCAGTTCTTTTGTATTGAATATTCCATGTCAGGAAGAAACTTTGAGTAATCAATATCTTTATTTCAGTAAAAGTAAGTTTATCATATTGTCTCCTAAGCACAGATTTTAGTAAGTAATTAAAGAAAGAAAACTTGAAGATATTGGATAGAGAAGGAATTGTAAGCAGAGAGAGAGAGGAGAAAAGAGAAGTGGGTAGATTAAAAAGAAGTATTAAAAAAATAAAGGAATAAAATGAAATGTCTAGTTATGAAACAGGAAGAAAACATGTAAGCAGAGAATGAAAAATCCAAATATTAGCTGTTGCATTTTTTCTTAATGTTAACCTAGCGATTTTTTATTTTCTGAATTCAAAAAAATTATAAAATTCATCAAGCAAGTTTCACTTCTGGAATGGAAGACCAAAAAAAAATCCCTTAGGTAAAGAAAAATCAGAAAAGCTTAACAATAAAAATAAATGTTTTATGTCAATAATGAGTCTTGAAGGTAGTAGGAATGTGCAAGACCAAGATGTTGAAGAACAGAGAAATCAAGATAGATGATGTGGGAATTTGTGGTCCTTTTTATTCTTAGTAATTGGCAATTATGGAAACAAAAGTGTTGACTCAGAAGCTAAAATGTTAAATTAATTTTCAATTATCTTGGAACTAGAAAAACTAAGTTACAGTTAACAAGATAACCTGGGTAAATACCTTAAGTTTTCTGTAAGACCCAGAAATGCTGCTGTCACAGCTTTTTTGTTCCCATAGTTTGGGAAGCAGGAGAGGGTGTTACAAGCCCCTTTATTCCTGCCACCAGCAGCTAGCTAGGCAGAAAGGAGTGGCACCCAGTGGCTTTTTTCACTCCCGTAGTTTGGCAAGTGGGAGAGAGTGTTACAGCCCTTTTCACTTCTGCCATTTATTGGGTTCTGGGTTCTTGTCCCATGACTAAGAGGAATAAGGTACGTAGACACTGGAGACTTAGCAAGGCAGAGTAGAATTCTATTGAGCAACTCAGAAGCTCTCAATGGTAAGAAGGGACCTGAAGTGGTTAGCTGTCTGTGAGGCTGAGTCCGGGGTGGTTAATGGGCTTAGAATGGGGAAGGGTATAATGACTGGTCAATGGGTGGGCATGGAGAAAGCACTATTCAACTGGTTAAAAGGCATCATCCAGAAGGAACAAACCAAGAAAGAGCGGGTAAGATGAGAATCGAAGCTCCCACCCCAGTTGTGGACTCTATCTGGAACTGGCAGTTCAGTTATCAGGGTGAAGGTTGAGCCCTACTAGGGACCCACCTCTGTCTTCCTAGGAATTTGTATGTCTCCTGTTATTATCACTAATTTGTAGGACAAAGGGCAAAACAAAATAAACAACCCTCATGAGAATGAGCACATCTTTGTATAATCTCAGTTCTTGAGAGATAGAGATCTTCTGCCCTAGAAAAACTGCCTGCCAAATGCAAAATTTAATTATTAAGGGAAGATAAAATTATCCAGCATTTACTTAAAAATTTTCAAAGAAAATGTTCAACAGATAAACAACATACCTAACCAATGGGTTGAAATATCTCTACAAGAAAAACTACAAAACAGCACTTAACCAAAACTAGCCAGGCCTTTAAAAAAACATACATAGTCAAAATGCAAAACAATGGTAATACAATCCAACCAAGTGTTTGGAACATTCTTATAAAGTTAAACTTATACCTACCACAGGACCCAATTTTTCTCTCTCTTTCTCATTTTTTTTTCTTTTAGTTTATTGAAGTCCATTCTTGTCTTTATTAATTCCATTCTTCCACATACTTAGCACTATAAACTTAGTTCAAAGCATTCCATAAATTTTTATATATTGTAATTTCATTTGTATTCAGCTCAATGTAATTTTTAATATTCTTAGAGATTTTCACCTTAATTCATGGATTATTAAAAAGTGAATTGTTTGGTTTCTAAGTGTTGGAGATTTCTGGTGCAACTTTTTTTTAAAATCTATTCTAACAGTCTCTACTTTTTCATTGGAGTGCTTAGAAAATTTATATAAAATATGATTATTGACATGGTTAGGTTTAAGTCTGTCAATTTCCAATTTGTTTCCTCTTCATTCCATATGTCTGTTTTCCCATTTTCTAATTTCTCTTCCTTCTTTCATATTGCATATTTTCTATGATTGTTGTATATTTTCTTTGTAGGTTTGGTAGCTATAATTCTTCATTTTATTATGTGAGCATTTACTTTAAGGTTTAGATTATACATCTTTAACTTATACATATAGTATAAGTCTACCTTTACAACAATATACTTTAATTATTTTCCTCCTGATCTTTGTGCTGTTATTTTTGTACATTTTGCTTGTATGTATCTTATAAACTCCACAGTAGATTACCAGTATTTTTATTTAAGAGTCAATTATCCTTTAAGAGATTTTAAGAAAAATATTTCAGATAGTTACCCACATGTTTCTATTTCTTGTGCACATCATTTCTTTACGTAGGTTCATAAATATTTATGGTATACTTTTTCTTCTGTCTCAGGAATTTTCTTTAACGTTAATTGAACACAGATATTTTGATGATAAATTTAACATTTTCATTTGATTTAGAATTGTAGATTGACATTTTTTTCATTCAGTGCTTCAAAGATATTACTCCAGTTTATTTTCATCTGCATTATTTATGATGAGAAATATGCCTTAATCCTTATTATTATTTGTTTGCACATTGTACCTTTTTTATTTTGATTTTTAAGGCTTTTTTTTTTATCATGGAATGTGTACAATTGGATTATGATGTGCCTTGTTGACGTTTTCTCCCTATTTCTTGTGCTTCAGTTTTATTAAGGTTCTTGGATCTGTGGTGGTGTTATTTTTGTTTTCTATAATCTAATTTGGGATGTTTTTAGCTTTTATTTCCTTGAATAATTTTTGAAACACCCCTTTCATTTGGAGACTTGAATCATACATAGGTTAGCATGCTTGAATTTTTCGCACAACCTATTAATGTTATTTTTACTTAAAAATGTATTTAGCTTTTTGTCTGGATAGTTTTATTGCCATGTTTTCAAGTTTACCAACTTTTCTTCTGTAATATCTCAGCCGTCTTAATTTCAATAATTTTGTTATCCTAGACATTGTAGTTTTCATCTTCAGAAATTTAAAATGATCTTTTAATATCTTCTATGTCTAGATCTAATTTTTGAACATGTAGGATGCAGCTATAATTGTTTGAATTTCCTCATCTGCCAGTTCTAACATGTGTGCAAATTCTACCATTCTTTCAATTGATTAAATTTTTCTACCATTTCATCCTATTTTCCTGTTTCTTTATCTACTTTTTAATTGAATAATAAATATAAATTGTATGTTGTTTAGAACCAGTATTTTTGTATTTCTATAAATCTGCTTACACTATGTTCTGAGTACCATTATTTGAAATCTACGTCATCCTTTTGGTGATTATTTTAAGAATTGTTAGATGAAAAAACAGTAGCATTTAACCTAGCTTTAGTTATTCCTCCTTATTAAGACAAGACTCTTAAAACCACTCTACACAATGATCCATTGATTTCCATGTTCTGCCCGTCTTGTAGGAACATGCAGTGTTTCTGTTTATTCTGCATATTGAGTCATGTTCTCTCTAATACGGTTGAATGGTTCTTTCCCCAGTTTCAAGTTATGTCTTCATATATGTGCACAGATTAGTCATTATTGGAACTACCTGTACTACCTGAAGTCTCAATTTAACTCCTTAAATCAGGAAGTCCACTAAGCTTTGCTTGAGTTCCCATTCCCTGTTTCACCATTTGCTAATTCTCAAGGTACTTAATCTGGAGCAATTGAATAGTTTTTTTTGTTTGTTTCCCATACCTCAGAAATTATTCTCTTTCATTACCTGATGTCTAGTGTCTTTTTATTGCCTAATGTCTAGTGTCTTTATTTTTTCCTTTGTTTTCTGTTTTATGCTAGAGAACAAATCAGTCCTGGCTTTATACCTTAGAAGAAAATGGATGACTATTTGCCAATTAATAAAGACACGTACAAGATTAGGGAAAAGACAGTCTTTTCAATAGTGTTGCATTAATTGATATTTACCTATATCTCATACCCTTATATAAAGAAATCAAATCAAGTTTGATTGTAAACTTAAATGTCAAAAGGGAAACAATAAGGTTTGTATAAGATAACGTGAAAGAAAATAGTTACAGTCATGGGATGAGTAATAATATCTTCAATGTTGCACATAAGTCTCAAGCCATAAATGAAAAAATTTTATCTTTAGACTATTTCAATATTAGAAAAATTTCCATATCAAAAACAAAAAGAGAAAAAAGAAAAACTACAGAGTGCAAGAAGATATTTGCAATATCTCTGAAATTGATATATATCTGGAATTTCTGTATATCAGTAAATAAGAGACAAATAGCAAAACCAAAAAATTAAAATGGACCATATTATTATTTATGAGGAAAATGCAAATTGAAACTACAATGAGATACTGCTACATATTCCTCATATTGACAGTAATGAAAATTACCAATAATACCACATTTTGGTGCAAATATGGAGCAAATTGCACTATCACACACTGCTGGTTACAAACTATTTTGCTGACTTGGCATTACATTCAAATTTTGATGGACACATAACCAATAATGTAGTAATTCCACTTTAGTTATATCTATTCATAAGAAAAGTATACAGATGTGTGCCAACACACTTGTACAAGTATATTTAATAGATAAACTTTAACAGCCTAATATGGAATAAAATAAATGGTTGTCAACATATGAATGTATACACAAACTGAGGTATATTCATAACATGGTATATTACATAGAAATGAAATTGAATTCACAATTATTACATGGAAAAGCATAGATGAATCTCACAAATCTAATTCTGAGTAAAATAAGCCTGAACATAAAACATAAATCAGTAATGTCTAATGTATATGAGAATTAAAAATGGGGAAATCTAGTTTATGGTGGTAAGTCTGGAAATGGCTAACTTTGGTGAGAATGACGGGGTTTTGAATAGGATTTTTGATTAGAAGAAGACACAGATTCTCCAATGTACTGAATTTGACATAATTCATTGAGCTATGTATATAAGATTTGTGTTTTTAAAATTTTCCCTGCATGTATATCATATAGCAATTAATATATTTGTTTTAAAGAATTGAGATATAGTGTAGGTATAGAAAAAGAAGCTATGGAATTCACACCTGTGCAGGCATTCTGATATGATTGAGAAGCCAGAAAGAGAAACACAAATGATATAACTCATTATTCAACTTTCATTTGTTTTATTAGATAAATATGAATCAAATGCCTGTGAATAAAGAGATTTTGGAAAACACAAAACAGAATAAATGAGTTCACTGCTCTCTAAGAACTTAGTTTAAGCAAATAGCAGCTACATAAAGATTGTGTCAGGTAAAAGAGAAGCAAAATATGAGCTTTCAGAAAAAAAGAAATACCATTAGAATTTATTATACTGGAGAAACAGAAGTCAAATAGAGGAGGTGGGTAGATAAGATGTGATAGTAAAAGAGTGTCAGAAGAGGAATTAAGCTGACTTTAAGTAACAAATTGATGTAAATGTCATATTGAAGATTTTGGATTGGATATTATGCTAATGAGAGCTAGAATTCACTAATGATGATCAGCAAAACCAAAAATACTTGCAGAGTTTGGAAATAGTAAAAAGAAATATATTTATAATTAAAACAGACACAAGGTAAAAATATGCCTGAGATTAATCAAGAACTATTAATTGAATGGCAGCTGCATATTTAGCATTTAGGAAGGTGTGCTGCTAGATATAAACATGTCCTCATCAATTCTGTTCATGAATGATTGATGCTTATGATGTTCAAGATAATGGGAACTACTTTAAAGAGCTTGAATCAAGATCACAAAAGAGAAGCATAAATAATGCAGAGATGAGCATTTTAAGCCAGTATTGGCTAGGCCCAGCTAAAAGTACGAATCAATGGTGCTTGCGGAATTTATGGAAATGTTTATGCGATTAGCTAGAATGGTCTCGTAAATGAGAAGATATCACTTTATATAAGACTTAAGAGATATTTGCATGAAGAAGGCATTCAGGAATCTTTCCCCTAAATGTTGACAGTAATATTAACTCTACCCTATTTCATGTTGTCTGACTTTAAATGAAATGACTGGTGTAAAGTTTCTGTGGGTATAGAACCTTAAATAAATATCATTGCTGTATTCTACAAACACTTTTACTCTCTTAGCACCAAGTAGAATATTTTATTTTGTATTATCTCCAAAAACAGAAAAACCAATCCAAAAGAATGTACCTGCTTAACTATAAAGAAATTAGTCTATTATTTTGGTATAATTGTCCAATGTAGTAATATAATTAATACATTACAATTTTAATTGAATTATTGTTCTATTATTCTACACTTATGCAACCATTAAAATCACATATTCATAGGCTATATAGCCACATAGTCAAAAACTGGAACTGTGGAGACAAACAGTGGAGTAAACAGCTTTTTACTTATAATATCAATGTTTTTGTAGACTACAAACTTAAAAAAACATGTTCATAATGATTCAATCCAATGGATAATCTTGTGTATTTTTTAATTCAGTATAATTTTTATTATTCAAATTATCTAATTTAATTAATCTATATTAGTTTCAACATAAAAATACAATAAGTATTATTATTTTTAAAGACTACAATTTGCCTACATCATGGAGCTTGAAAGGGCATTGGAAACCCAATTCTTTGGTGTTTCTTTAGCTACTTTGGTAAACTTACACATTAGTTCTACTTTTCTTCCCAGCAAATGAATTAGGACTAACATATACTTGAAAATGCATTCCTTTGAACAAACAACACAACATATCTGAGAAATATGCAAAGCATCCAAAAATATATCATAAATGGCATTGTATCACAAATGATTAGCAGCTGTGTATCTGCACTTCTTTGAGCAACCTTTTAAACTAATTAATTAGAATTCTTGTTAACATATGCTCAAATTGAGAATCATATTTTCACTGCAAATATTTTCATAATAGCTGGTTGCATACAGTTTTCACTTGCCTCTCCGGTTTAGGAATCAAGAAAGTTGCATTCTACAGAAGTTCCAGGTGTGTATGAAGCAAAGCTAAAATTAGCCACTCAAATAAATATATGATTATTAGGAATATTTAGAAAGTGGCAATCTACAAAAGAAAGATGAAGGCATAATGATTATAGATAGAATTTTGTTGTTGTTTTTGTTCAAAAATGTCTGCATTATATTTGAGCACCATATATGTGAATTTAAAAAATCTACATTTGCTACATTTGTTTTGAAAGATAAAAAAGAAAGATAAATTATTTCAAGTTCTTTCTTCTTTATATCCATTCACCAGTATTTCATCAGCCACTTCCATGTAACAAGAATGGTATAAGTATTGGTAATTCTAATCATGTCTTTCTGAATAACCATTTATATTTCTTTCTGATTCTTCAGTCTATCTCACTATATGATAAAGTCTGAATATACCAATATTTGCTTATTTTGTAACATTTCATGGAGAATTTCTAGCATGTTATTTATAAATATTTTCTTAAAATCATAGACTTTTACTTAGTCACAAAGTCTTTCCCTGAAGGGTCTTCCTCATATCCATAATTTTTAGTGATGCTTATGAGTATCAAAAACATCACTGCAAAAAAAAAAATTCCTAAAAACTGATTTTTGGAAATACTGGGACAAAAATCAGTGAAGGTGCTTTTCTTGTGTGTTTGTTTTCAGTTGCACACCTTCTCAGAACTTTAATTAACATCCATCTTGAATATCTAACCAAAAGTCTTGATATTGCTTCATTAAATATTTGAAGAAATTAATTTAATTATACACTTTAAAATAACTAAAAGAACATAATTGCATTTTGTTTTGTTTTTGAGATAGGGTCTCACTCTATAACCCAGGCTGGAGTGCAATGGTGCAATCATGGATGACTGCAATTTCCACCTGCCAGGCTCAAGACATCCTCTAACCTCTGCCTCCCGAGTAGCTGGGACTGCAGGTGCAAGCCACCATGCCCAGCTAATTTTTGTAGAGACAGTTATGCCATGTTGCGCAGGCTGGTCTCAAACTCCAGAGTTCAAACATTTTGCCCACCTTGGCCTCACAAAATGCTGGAATTACAGGTGTGAGCCACATGCCTGACCAAGAGTATAACTGAATTTTAACACAAAGGATAAATGCTTAAGAGGATGGATACCCATTTTCCATAATGTGATTATTACACATTGCATGCCTGCATCAAAACGTCTCATGTACCCCATAAATACGTACACTCACTATGTACCCATAACAATTCAAAACTTAAAATTAAACTATATATATGTTCGAAAAAATTAACCAGTGAAATCAACTAGGCCTGAAGTTTACTTTATAGGAAGATTTTGTTTTATTTTGTTTTGCTTGTTTAATTATTTCTTATCTGCCATTTGAAGAAATGGTAAAGCTATTTTATATAAACCGTACAATAGGATATGTTCTGACAATTGTATACAACCTTAAAACTGCAACCACAATCGAATTATAAAATATCACCATATTCTCAACAGATTCTTCATAACCTTTCACAAGCCCCACTTCCTTTTACCCTTGGTCTCTGGCAACCACTAACCTGATTTTTGCTACTATATGTTAGATTACATTTCATATAACTGAAATCATACGCCATATGCTTTTCTGGGATGATTTTTCCTCTTAATACAATGAGTTTGAAACTTGCCATATTGTTGCACGTACTGTCAATTTATTTATTCTTATTTCTGCATAGTATTTCATGGTAAGGTTGTACCACTGTTTTTTATTCATTCACCCGTTAATTACATTTGGGTTATTTTGATTTTACAGCTAATGTGAATAAGGCCACTGTAAATATTTACGTATAATTCCCTGTGAAGCTAAATGTCTTCATTTCTTGCTTAGGAGTTGAATTGTTCTGTACATATATGAATGTTTAAATTTACAAGAATCTACCAAATGTAGACAAAAGTACTTGTGCAATTTTATATTCCTCTCAATGTATATGAATGTTCCCTTCCTACAAATTATATTCTACAATTCTTAATTTTAGTAATTTTAATTGAATTTTAGCATTCTAATGAAACTGTTGTAGTAACTTCTCATAGTTGTAACTTACATTTTTTTTTGATAATCAGTGATGAACATATTTTTGTGCTTATTGTTCTTGTGTGTATCTTCTTTTGTAGAGTGTATGTTTTAATCTTCTTCTCACTATATATTTGTCTTTTTAAAATTGAGCTTGTTTTTAAAATATTCAGAATTTTAATGTCTTGTCATACATATTATATTTTTAACAAATTTCTCTTATTTAGTGTCTGGGCTTTACATATTCTTAATTATTTTTATTCAATATTTTCTCTCTTTTTCAGATCTTCTTATTTTTCTATTTTTAAATATATTTCCTTTTCTTCATTAACTTTCCTGTTCCCAAGACCATCCAATAATTTTTATTTTAAATATCCTTTAGTTATAATATTTTATTATTTTTATATTCTAAAAATTCATATAGTTTTACTCACTATAATAATATTTTACATTGCTTCAATGAGCATGTTTACATAACTTGACTTAGCATTTATTTGTTTATTTGTTTGTTTTGAATTCAAACTGGGTCATTTTGAGTTGTCATATTTGATTATATATTTCCTTGAGAATGAGTCACCAGCTCAACCACAGCGGAATGAGGCATCAGTCAGAATCATGAGGCCCCCTTTTAAGGCCCCAGCTCCTGGACAATTGTTAGATACATCCTGGGCCAAAAGGGAACCTGCAGTCTTGAAGGGATGGAACCACTCCTGGCAGAATTTATCACCTAGAAAGATGAAGAGCCCTTAGGCATTGAATAACCAGAAGCAGGTACTATGTCAAGGACTTTGAGTGAGACTAAGAGACTTGCTGGCTTCAGGTGAGACTCACATTTATAGCTATGATGTCTATGGGGCAAGACCCCTTCTGCTTGAGAAAAATGGAGGGAAAAGTAAAGGGGACTTTGTTTTGTACTTTAAGTCTCAGCATGGCCATGTGGGAGTAAAGCACTGAGTAGACTCTTGAGGTCCCCAGTTCCAGGGCTTGGCTCTTGGACAAAATTACTGGACCTGGCTTGCTCCAGAAGAGAGCCCACTCTCCTGAATGTTGAGTCTCAGGCCAACCCCCAATCACCACAGGTGACCAAAGAGCCCTTGAAACTTCAGAGAAGATCAGTGAAAGTCTAACAGTATGTCCCATGGACCTGAAGTGATGGTGGCCATGGGATGAGGCTCCTCTGCCTTTGAAAAGGATATAGAAGAGTGGCAAGCAGTGAGTCCTGTGGTTTGAGTACCTGATATGCCACAGTACAAGAGAATACTGGGGAGACTTCTAAAATTTTTGACACTAGTCCCTGGCTCCCTGAGGGAATCTCTGGACCCCACCCCCACCCCCCCGTTGCCTGGAGGAACACATTGCCTTAAAGAATAAGATATAGGCCTTCCCTCCCCTCCCCACTCCCCTCTCTCCCCTCCACTACCCTCTCCCCATCCCCTCCCCTCCCCTCCTCCCCTCTTTCCTTCCCTCATTCCCTCCCTCCCTTCCTTCTTTTGTCTTTCTGGTTTTGGTATCGGGGTAATACTGGCCTTATAGAACGAGTTTGAAAGTATTCCCTCCTCCTCCATTTTGAGACATAGTTTGATTAGGATTGGTGTTTGTAAGTTTTATTTTTTTGTTTTGTTTTTTTTTTGTTGTTTTTTGTTTTGTTTGTTTCTTTTTTAATGGTAAAATCCAGTAGTGAAGGAACTGTTTTCCTGGCTTTATTTACTGGAAGATTTTTTATCATGGCTTTGATTTCATTATCATTATTATTTGTTTAGATTTTTAATTTCCTCATGTTTCAATCTTGGTCAGTTGCATGTGTCTGTGATTTTTTTTTCAATTCTTTTAGATTGTCTAGTTTGTTGGAATATAGTTGCTTATCATAGTCACCAGTGAATCTTTGAATTTCTGCAGTATCTGTTTTAATGTCTCCTTTTTCACCTCTGATTTTTTATTTGGATCTTCCCTCTCTCTTTTCTTCTTAGTCTAGCTAAAGATTACTTTTCATAAAACCAACTTTTTATTTCATTGATAATTTGTATTGCTTCTTTCTTTTCTTTCTGTGAAAAACCAAACCAAACCAAACCAAACCAAACAAAAACAAGATACACGTGCAGAACATGCAGGTTTGTTACATATGTATACATGTGCCATGGTGGTTTGCTGCACCTATTGAACCATCGTCTAAGTTCCCCTCCCCTCATTCCCTAACAAGCCCTGGTAGGTGTTATTCCCCTCTCTGTGTCTATGTATTGTCAATGTTCAGCTCCCACTTATGAGTGAGAATATGTGATATTTGGTTTTCTGTTCCTACGTTAGTTTGCTGAGGATGGTGGCTTCCAGCTTCATCCATGTTCCTGCAAAGGACATGTCTCATCTTTTTTTATGGCTGCATAGTATTCCATGGTGTGTATTTACTTTATCCAGTCTATCCACATTTTCTTTATCCTGTCTGTCATTGATGGGCAGTTGAGTTGGTTTCATGTCTGTACTATGTTGAACAGCGCTGCAATAAACACATGTGTGCATGTGTCTTTATAGTAGAATGATTTATGTTCTTTTGGGTATATACTTAGTAATGAGATAGCTGGGTCAAATGGTATTTCTGGTTCTAGATTGTTGAGGAATCGCCACACTGTCTTCCACTATGGTTGAACTAATTTACAGCTCACAGTAAAAGTGAACTTCCCATTCACAGTGTAAAAGTGTTCCTCCACAGCCTCACCAGGATCTGTTGTTTACAGACTTTTTAAAAATCACCATTCTGACTGGCATGAGATGATATCTCACTGTGGTTCTGATTTGCTTCTTTCATTCAATTTCATTTATTTCTTCTCTGATCTTTATTATTTCTTTTTTTCTACTAATTCTAGGTTTGGTTTGCTACTGGTTTCTAGTTCTTTAAGATACATTGTTACTTTTTTGTGTATAGGTTTTTTTTTTAATCTAAGCACTCATAACTATACACTTCCCTCTTAGTAGTGTGATTCCTATGTTTCATAGGTGTTGATATGTTGGGGTTTTTTTTATCATTTGTTTCAAGAAATTTATTACTTTTCTTCTTAATTTCTTCATTAACCCACTGGCCATTTGGGAGCATATTGTTTAACTTCCATGTATTCACACAGTTTCTAAAATTCCTCTTGTTATGTATTTCTAGCTTTATTTCATTGTGGTCAGAGAGGAAGCTTGATATTATTTCAGTTTTTTTGAATGTTTTAAGAGTCGTTTTGTGATGTAACATATGGTCTATCCTTGAGAATGATCTATGTGCTAAGGAAAAAATGTGTGTTCTGCAGCCGTTAGATGAATTGTTCTGTACATATTTATTAGGTCGATTTGGTCTATAGTGCAGATTAAGTCCAATATTTCTTTATTGATTTACTGTCTTGAAGATCTGTCCAATGCTGGAAGTGTGGTACTGAAGTCTGAAGTTATTAATGTATTGAAGCCCATCTCTCTCTGAGCTCTACTGATACTTGTTTTATAAATCTGGGTGCTCCAGCATTGTGTGCATATATATTTAAAATTGTTGTTTTCTCCTGCTGAGTTGACTCCTTTATCATTATAGAGTGACCTTTTCTCTGCTTATAGTTTTGTGTTGAAATCTACTTTGTCTAATAGAAGTGTAGTTACTCCTATTCTTCTTTGGTTTCTATTGGCAGGGAATATATTTTTTCCACCTCTTTATCTTCAGGCTAGGTATATTTTTATAGGTGAAGTGCGTTTCTTGTAGGCAACAGATCAATGAGTCTTCGTTTATTAATCCATTCAGCTACTGTATGTCTTTTGATTAAAGAGTTTATTCCATGAATATTCAGTGTTACTATTGATAAGTAAAAACTTACTCCTGCAATTCTATTACTTGTTTTCAGGTTGTTTGTGTTCTTCTCTTCCTTCTTTTCTTCCTGTCTTCATTTTAGTGAAGGTGATTTTCTCCATAACATCATTTAGTTTCTTAGTTCTTGTTTTTTGTGTCTCCATGGTATGATTTTGTTGGGAGATTACTATGAAGTTTGCAAAGGCTATCTTATAGCCCATTATTTTCCGTTGATAATAACTAACACTGTTTGCATAAACAAACAAAATGAAAATTAATATAGACTGTACACCTTAATTTTATCTTTTAAAAATTTAATTTTTAATCACTTCTCAGCCTTTTGGCTAAGATCAAGCTTACTATCTGTTCTTATCAGTTTAATATCTGATATGTCCTCTATCCGAGGACAATATATTAAATGGATTTTTGGAGCAGGGAGATGGAATAGGAGCTTGCTCCGTCCACTCCACGCATCGACCTGGTATTGCAGTACTTCCAGGAACGGTGCACCCCCCCCGGGGGACCTAACGTGTTTACAATACTAGAAGATGATGTTTTTGACTAATTTGCGACGCTAGCTTTTCCCACTCAAACTCCGCTGAACGTCAACTTTTGGGATTTGTGGGAAACATCCTGTAGAGCTTTTGGCTTTTCAATTTAACTCACTATTACAACGCTTTTGGAAAATTATGAGCGGGCTAAAGGAACGGCATGCCAGTGGTGTTGCCCTGGCTGGAATCGAAGTCTTTCGTTCTTGTTTTCTTGTTTCTTTTTTTGTCTGTTTGTTTGTTTTTTTGTGAGATGGATTTCTGCTCCTCTTGCCCAGGCTCTGGAGTGCAAACATGCGATCTAGGCTCCCTGCCACCTGTGCTTCCCAGCTTCAGGCGATTATCCTGCCTCAGCCTCCCTCGTAGCTCGGATTACAGTCGTGCCCGGCTAACTTTTGGATTCTTTGGAGAGATCCGGTTTCACCATGTCGGCCAGGATGGTCTCCAACTCCCGACTCTGGAGGTCCACCCGCCTGGGCCTCCTCAAGTGCTGGGATCACAGGCGTGAGCCTGGACCCCTTTCCAACCGTTGGCCCCTGGAGTAGTAGTTGGCACTTTAAGGCAGGCACCAACGTACCAGCTATAAACTTTCTTTTTGACCCAGGAAAAACCGAGGCACAGGTAGTTTATTTATCGGGGAACACACAGGAGCAGAACTCGACGTCAAGCATTGTGTGCCTATGTGCAATGATGGCCTTGACACCTATCTTCCCCCAGAGCACCTGGCAGACACCCCTGCC
>CAUYLG010009817.1:0-29160 GCA_963573385.1 Cacajao melanocephalus
TGACACCCAAGGACAGCCACCAGTGTCTTGGCCACAGAAACTCCTGTGTGCTTCCTGCCCCCAGTTTGATTTGCAGCCTCATGGTTGTGTTGTCCTAAACATGCTTTCCTCTGGCCTTGTCCAGTGAATGTGGTACATATGGTTAACACCACCTCTTGAGGGGGGCACCATGTAAAGCTGAGAATGGATTGGGTTTAGGTACCATTGTGACTCCTTGTCACTGGAGAGGCCCATTTTTCCTGATTGATTCATTAAGTGTATTCGCACCTGTCAGACACCTTTGGACAAATCAACTGACAAGGGGCTGTGGTTTTCTAAAGGAAACAAAGACTTTAGATGTGAAATCCTCTTTTTCTCCTTCACTTTTTTTTTTTAGGTGAAATATTTTAATTTTTCTTTTTCATTTCTTTTCTTTTTGGTTTTTTGAGTCAGAATTTCACTTTTGTTGTTCAGGGTAGAGTGCAGTGGCATGATCTTGGCTCACTGCAACCTCCGTCTACCGGGATCAAGTGATTTTCCTGCCTCAGCCTCCTGAGTAGCTGGGATTACAGGCACGTGCCACTCTGTCTGGCTAATTTTGTATTCTTAATAGAGATGAGGGTTTCACGATGTTGGCCAGGCCAGTCTTGAACTCCTGACCTCAGGTGATAAGCCTGCCTCAGCCTCCCAGAGTGCTGAGATTACAGGCATGAGCCACTGCACCCAGCCTCAATTTTTCTTTAAAAATTGGTAAATAGTGGTATCTCAGCAGGCTTAGTGTGAGAATTGTCATGTGGCTGGCAGCAGTGGCTCATGCTTGTAATCCTAACACTTTGGGAGGCTGAGGCAGGCAGATAACTTGAGGTCAGGAGTTCAAGACCAAATTGGCCAATGTGGTCAAACCCCGTCTCTACCATAAAATACAAAAATGAGTCGGGTGTCGGGGCGGGCGCCTGTAGTCCCAGCTACTTGGGAGGCTGAAGTGAGAGAATTGCTTGAACCCAGGAAACAGAGGTTCCAGTGAGCTGAGACTGCACCACTGCACTTCAGCCTGGTCTACAGAGTGAGACCCTGTCTCAAAAAAAGAAGGGAAAAAAATAGAGAGAGAGAGAGAATTGACATGAGCTGCGTTGTGGTTCCTCTGTGGACGGGCAGTTTTTCAAAATAGAAAATCAAGTCTCACTGAGTTGCAGGAGCCACACTCACCTTTCATTTTGTTGTTGTTGTTCTTTTGAGAAATAGTTTCACCTTTGTCACCAAGGCTGGAGTGCAGTGGTGCAATCTCAACTCACTGCAACCTTCATTTCCTGGTTTTAAGCAATTCTCCTACCTCAGCCTCCCAAAGCTGAGATTACAGGCACCCACTACCACACTGAGCTAATTTTTGTATTTTTTTTTTTAAAGACAGGGTTTCACCATGTTGGCCAGGATGGTCTCGATCTCCTGACCTCGTGATCTGCCTGCCTTGGCCTCCCAAAGTGCTGGGATTACAGGCGTGAGCCACCGCGCCCAGCCTTAATTTTTGTATTTTTAGTAGAGATAGGGTTTCACCATGTTGGCCAGCCTGGTCTAGAACTCCTGACCTCGTGATCTGCCCGCCTCGGCCTCCCAAAATACTGGGATTACAGGCACAAGCCACTGTGCCTGGCCTAAAACATATTTTTTTAAAGAACTGTTACAACCAAATTATGAGCCATAATTGTAGCACTGCACTCCAGCCTGGACACCAGAGTGAAATCTTTTCTCCAAAAACATAACAAAACAACCAACAACTTTGAACAAAATTGAACTTCTAAAATTGTGTCATCTGTGTCCCCTCCTTGTCTTCCAGGCTATCACTGTTAAATATAATGGATATTGAGACAATGATTAGATATTATTAAGGAATTTCTATATATCCTTCAAGTTGAACAAAAGGTGTTCTGATGTGGCTCAAGTGTTTTCTCACTTCTACCTCTGGGGTCTAAACTAGCAAATCAAATCAGGACACCTACAGAGGACAGTTGGCCATTTTCAAATAGAAAATGAAACACCCCCATTAAGAAAGTAATCCAGGGATTTTCTTTTTCTTTTTCTTTGTTTTTAGATGTAGCCTTGTTGCCCAGGCTGAAGTGCAATGGTGCAATCTGGGCTCACCCAAACCTCCACCTCCCAGGTTCAAATGATTCTCCTGCTTCAGCCTCCTGAGTAGCTGGGATTCCAGACATGTATCACCAAGCCCGGCTAATTTTGTATTTTTAGTAGAGATGGGGTTTCTCCATGTTGGTCAGGCTGGTCCCGACCTCAGGTGATCCACTCACCTCAGCCTCACAATGTGCTGGAAGCCAGGCGTGAGCCACCATGTTTGGCCATAAAGAAATTTTTCTACCGTTCTTTTCATATTTGTTCATTAAATATTCTCATTAAGGCCTATTATTAATAATTGTAATGCACTTTTCTGTGAAATTTTGCTGCCATTCATTGAATGCCAATGATTCAGAATGGCTGCTTTCCGTGAGTACACACAGCTAAAAACAGTAGATATCTAAAGAATTATTTTAAATAGTGTATCTATGTTGTATTCAGCATTTTATGCATTAAAATCTCTCTTGGCCAGGTGTGATGGCTCATGCCTGTAATACCAGCACTTTGTGTGGCCAAGGCAGGTGGATCACCTGAGGTCAGGAGTTTGAGACCAGCCTGGCCAACATGCTAAAACACTGTCTGTACTGAAAAAAAAAAAGTACAAAAATCAGCCAGGTGTGGTAGTGGGTGCCTGTAATCCCAGCTACTTGGGAGGCCAAGACAGGAGAATCGCTTGACTTGAAGGCAGAGGTTTGAGTGAGCCAAGATTGTGCCAATGTACTCCAGCCTGGGTGACAAGAGCGAGACTTCATCTCAAAATAAATAAATAAATAAAATAAAATCCCTCTTATTTTTAATTCTATATTAGTGTTTCTTTTTGAGGGGCAAATGTTTTTTTAGATCAGTTAATTGTATTTTTGCTTTTAAAGCTTAATTTTATGAATTGAATAATTTTCAACTCTAAAATTTTAGATACATGTGATGCTTAATTTATATATAAATTAGCCATGTGTCTGTTGTCTATAGAAATATAGTTTTCCATCTGTGTTGCCACTACTTGGTTTATGAAATACTCTTTTCATGGTTTCTTTCTTTTTTAATTTTTTTCTTTGAGATAGACTTTCGCTCATGTTCCTCAGGCTGGAGTGCAATGGCATGATCTCAGGTCACCACAATCTTTGCCTTTTAGGTTCAAGCAATTCTCCTGCCTCAGCCTCCCGAGTAGCTGGGATTACAGGCATGTGCTACTATGCCCGGCTAATTTTTTGTATTTTAGTAGAGACAGGGTTTCTCTATGTTTGTTAGGCTGGTCTCGAACTCCCAACCTCAGGTGATCTGCCCACATTGGCCTCTCCAACTGTTGGAATTACAGGCATAAGCCACCGAGTCCAGCCTTCTTTTCATGGTTTTCAATGATTATTCTATTCTGTCTAGGTGAGTAGTTGGAAAAATAATCTGAAATTCAAAATCTACTTATATTTTGAATCTGTATAATTATGTGAAAAGAACATTCTTTATTTAAAGGTAGTGTTTAAAAAATGTTGCAACGTCTCTTAGGTAGTCTTTAATTTTTTTTTTTTTTAGACAGAGTCTCATTCTGTCACCCAGGGTAGAGCTCAGTAGTGCAATCTTGGGGAGACAGCATCTCAGAAGAAAAAAAAAGAGCTTCTGCAAAACAAAAGAAACTATCAACAGAGTAAACAAACAACATACAGTTTGAGAGAAAAGTTTTGCAAACTGTGCATCTGTCTAATGTCTAATGTCTTGCATCTGTAAGAAACTTAAAGGTACAATAGAAAAACAAATCCAGCTGTCTGTGCACGGTGGCTCACACCTGTAATCCCAGCACTTTGGGAAACCCTGTCTCTACTAAAAGTACAAAAATTAGCCAGGCATTGTGGTGCACGCCTGTAATCCCAGCTACTGGGGAGGCCGAGGCAGGAGAATCACTTCAACCCAGGAGGCAGAGGTTGTAGTGAGCCAAGATAATGCCACTACACTCCAGCCTGTGTGACAGAGCAAGACTCCATCACAAAACAAACAAAACAACAACAACTCCATAAAAAAGTGGATGAAATAGGACCAGGCTCAGTGGCTCATGCCTGTAATTCCAGCACTTTGGGAGGCCAAGGTGGGTAGATAGATCACTTGAGGACAGGAGTTCAAGACCAGCCTAGCTAACATGGTAAAACCTCATCTCAATTAAAAATATCAAAATATCGCTGGGCGCGGTGGCTCATGTTTGTAATCCCAGCACTCTGGGGGGCTGAGGCGGGCGGATCACCTGAGGTAGGGAGTTTGAGACCAGTCTGACCAACATGTAGAAATCCTGTGTCTACTAAAAATACAGTATTAGCCGAATGTGGTGGCACATGCCTGTAATCACAGCTACTCAGGAGACTGAAGCAGGAGAATCACTTGAACCTGGGAGGCGAAGGTTGCAGTGAGTTGAGATCATGCCATTGCACTCCACTCTGGTCAACAAGAGTGAAATTCTGTCTTAAATATATATATGTGTGTGTGTGTGCGTGTGTGTGTGTATGTGTATTTATGTATATTAGCTGAGCATAGTGGTAGACACCTGTAATCTCAGCTGCTAGGGAAGCTGAGGCAAGAGAATTGCAACCCCTTTACCTTTTGTGAGTGCTGCTTTTATCCTGATAGAGGGAGATGGGTAAGATGCAGAGTAAACCCACTCCATTAGGGACCATGTTAAAAAATTTCAAGAAGAGATTTAGTGGAGAGTTTAGCATCACCATGACACCAGGGAAACTTAGAACTTTGTGTGAAATAGATGGGTCAGCATTTGAAGTGGATTGGCCATTAGAGGGAAGCTTAGACAGGTCTCTTGTTTCCAAAGTATAGCAAAAGGTTACAGGCAAGTCAGGTTATCCAGATCAATTCCTGTATGTAGATTCCTGGTTACAGTTGGTTCTAGACGCCCCCACAGTTGTTGAGAGGGCAAGCAGCAGCAGTGCTGGTAGCAAAGAGACAGTCAGCCAAGAGAGTCTTACTCCACCTGCCGAGGAAAAGCAACTCCTAAGATTCTGTTTGACTGGCCTCAGAGGACTCTTTGCTGGTGGTACCTCCCCCTTGTCAAGGAGAAAGTCTCTGTTTCTGAGCCTGAGGCCCCTGAGCCTTCACAAGACTTGCATACCCCTAAGCCATCCAAAGTAGAGAGGAGAGGTTGCAGAGCCCCGGGAGGAACCCCTTCCCTAGCAGCTCACCTCCTGGAAGGGACTCCTCCCTTAGCAGCCGGGTACAGATGCCCCTGAGAGAGCAGTGGTATACAGGAGCCGATGAGGATGGGCATATGATGGAGAGAGCTGTTTTTGTGTATCAGCCTCTCACCTCAGCTGACCTCCTCAATTGGAAAAATAATACCACATCCTATATAAAAAAGCCACAAGCTCTGACAGATTTGTTCCAGACCATTATCCAAACCCACAACGCCATTTGGGCTGACTGCCACCAGTTGCTTATGTGTCTCTTCAACACAGATGAAAAGAGAGTAGGGCCAGGCGAGGTGGCTCACGCCTGTAATCCAAGCACTTTGGAGGCCAAGGCGGGCGGATCACCAGAGGTCGAGAGTTCAATACCAGCATGACCAACATGGTGAAACCTCGTCTTTAAAAATAAATAAATAAATAAATAATAAAAATAAATTTAAAAAAAAAAGAAAGGAGAGTACTCCAAGCAGCAACCAAGTGGCCAGAGGAACATGTTCCAGCTGATGACCAGAACCCCCAAGAGTATATTAGGGCCCAGGTACCTGGAATGGACCCCAACTGGGATCCAAATAACCAAGAGGGCATGCAAAAGCTAACTCAGTACAGGGAGGCCCTGATAGAAGGGTTAAAGAAAGAAACTCAAAAGGCCACAAACATTAACAGAGTTTCTGAGATTATCCAACCAAAAGAGGAGAGCCCAGCACAATTTTATGAAAGGCTGTGTGAGGCCTGAGGCCTACCGCATGTATACTCCTTTTGATTCCAAGAGCCTTGAGAACCAGCGCATGGTTAACGTGATTTTAGTTAGCGCACAGAGAACACTAGGAGTAAACTGCAGAGGCAGGCTGGGTTTGTGGGTATGAATACCTCACAGTTATTGGAAATAGCCAACCAGGTGTTTGCGAACAGAGACGCAGTGAGCCATAGGGAGAGCCACAGAGATAATGAGAGTCAAACCTGGTGAAGTGCTGACTTGCTAGCCGCAGCTATTACAGAGGTTCCCCCAAAAGGGCAAGGTAATGGGGACCCCCGGAGAGATACTCAGCCTGACCTCCCATGCTTGCAACATAACCAGTGCACTTACTGTAAGGAAGCGAAGCATTGGAAGGACAAGTGCCTCCAGGTGAAAGAAAAGCAAAGTGATCCGAAGCAGGAAGCCCAAGGTGAAGATGAAGGGACCCTGCTAAATCTGGCTGAAGGGCTGCTGGACTGAGGGGGACCAGGGTCGAATGCCCCCAAAGAGCCCATGGTCAGCATGACAGTGGGGGGCAAAGAAATCGACTTTCTCATCATCAAATGGGTGCTGAACATTTGGTAGTGACCACCCAGGTAGCCCTTTTATCAAGGAAAACTATTGATATTGTCTGAGCTACAGGAGTGTTGGCTAAGCAATCTTTCTGTTTTCCCCGAACCTGCACTGTAGGGGGACATGAGGTGATCCACCAGTTCCTATATATGCCTGATTGCCCCCTGCCCTTACCGCGAAGAGATTTACTTAGCAAATTGAGAGCCACCATCTCCTTTACAAGACGTGGCTCCTTACAGCTGGAGCTGCCGGAACAGGGTCAATATGACCCTCATGGTTCTTCAAGAAGAGGAGTGGAGAATTTTCTTGACCAAGCGAGACCAAGGTGAGGGAATGTATTCTCTTCCTGGGTCCACAAGGGGGCGTAGTTTAAAGGCAGGAACTTGCCAATGATGTGCCTGACCTCCCCATACCTCTCCATCTGGGAATTAGAGGTCTTTGTTTAAACTTTGGCGCATGCAGAAAAGAATCAAAGATCAATCATTCCAGCAGAAGTTTAAGGGAACTTCTTTCACAGATTAGGAAACTTAAAGGGGGAGGGAAGTCCTCCCAGGTAAAAAGTCCCTGTCCCCCACATCCAGGTGGACTCCATGTCTGGATCCTCTTCCACAATATTGTGGAAGCTTCTCTCTCTCATCTTTTTCTCTCTCCTTTTTCTCTTTCTCTGCCTAAATAAATCACTTTCTGCAAAACTCTTTGGGGTCCGATATTTACTTAATTACTCACCGTTCCTGACATGGTCTCCACTCCCATTCTTGGGTGAGTGAGAGACCAAGAGCCTGGAATAATATCCTCTTAGGGGAGCTGAGCCTCCCCTGTTCCCTGGAATTCAGTTACAAGGAATGGCAAGCCAGCCAGGAGAAAGTGCAGCGTACGAAACTGGTACTTCAGAGGGGTAAGTTATATTGGACGCCTTTCTTTCGCTTGCAATCTGTCCTGTCGCTTTAAGAAAACACCAGGAGAAGCGGCACTGGGCAGTGAGATTTGGGAGGTTCTACAGATGTCCCTGGTCAAATTTAAAAAGTGCACTGCACCCTGGCCAAATTTAAAAAGTGCAGTGCACCTGGCTTTCTCCAAATCCTCTCTGCTTGTTTTCTGCTCTCTCTCTCCCTCTCTGTCTCAGCTGTTTTCTCTGGGTCAAGTATCTGCAGGAGGCAGGGCAGGGAGATGCTAGTTTCTCCTATCTGCAATTACCGGGTGGGACTGGCCATGTGTCCTGGCCATAAACTAAGCATGCAGGGGGCGGAGTGGGTGAGCACTCTCCCTGGCCGTTCTCTCCTTGCTGGCCCCGCGTCCTAGCCATGGAAATCACAGCTCGGCCCTGGAGATGGGCCTGAGCTGTTAAAAGCTGCAGGTACCAGCACTGCAGGTGGGAGAAAAACAGCGGGGAGGGGGCAAGGTATGGCACGAGCCTGCATGACACTGGGGAGCGTGGCGGCCTGGTGCACATCTTGGCAGGCCTCTCTGGTGTTCCTCAGTTGGAGACAGCAGTGAAAAAAAGGGGCCCAGGGTGCACACATGGTCCCGGTGTCATGGAGAACCAGAACGCCACAGGGGCGGGATAAGCCTTCCACTCCAGGACAAAGCAGTGAAAAAAGGCTCCCAAACAGGGCAATCTGGCTTTTAAACTCATAGTGGCAAGCAGTTTTTTTTCTCTTGGTGCTTTTTTTTTTTTTTTTTTTGAGACAGAGTCTTGCTCTGTCGCCAGGCGTCAGGCTGGAGTGCAGTGGCGGGATCTCAGCTCACTGCAACCTCCGCCTCCTGGGTTCAAGCAATTCTCCTGCCTCAGCCTCCTGAGTAGTTGGGACTACAGGCACACACCACCACACCCAGCTAACTTTTGTATTTTTAGTAGTGATGGGGATTCACAGTGTTGGCCAGGATGGTCTCCATCTCTTAACCTCGTGATCCCCCCACCTCGGCCTCCCAAAGTGCTGGGATTACAGGCATGAGCCACCCCACGCCCAGCCTCTCTCAGTGCATTATAAGGAGACAAAGGCTGAAGCAAAAACCAGCTGCTGGCTGCAAGCCCTGCCCAGCTTTCGGGCCTACACCTGGCTTCAGATTTCAGGCCCGGCCACAGCCGGGTGGCTGCATCACTGCAGGGTGCAGCATTCTCATTCAAATGGAGCTTAAGAAAGCTCCCAGGGTTACTTTTGGAGCAAGTGGCAGGAGGATTGAGGTATGTGGCTGGCATCCTTGAGTTTGTGAGTTCTAATCCCTGGTAGAGCCAGTCTTTGGTTGGGGAAAACTTTTGGGAAATTCAGAAGCTGAAGGCTATTGGACTTTGTGTTTTGTGTATAATTTGTTTTGCTTAGGATTGGGTCTCTCTCTACGGCAGATCTTCTCCATTTAGAAGATCATAGTCAAACCGGGTTCTGGGCCCAAATAGTTAATTGCAGGCCCCACAACCCTTAGAGCATTTTCCTATAATGGAAAATGGGGTGGAGGAGGAGGCTCGGGTCTTGAGGGTATTGTCTGGCCTCAGCCACGTGGGCTGCCTTCTTTGAATTGTGTGCTTTAATGGCCCCTCCCTAAAAGTTTACTCTCCTAGGGCAGTTTTATATTCTGGCCTGTGTAAATTGGACTTTTGCCAGGGAATATTAGTACCCATCTCCCAAGCCTCACTGGCCTGGTTCAGGGATGTGCTGGCATGAACCACCCATCCCAGCAGTCCGCATGTCTTTATGGTGGTCACTAAAGGTATGCAGACTGTGAGCGTGAGTCCCATGATGCTGGTAGGTGTGATTTAAATCCAGCACATAGGAGGCCCTGAAAAGATGATCATGCATCTTGGGCACATGAAAATTATGAGGTACTGACTGGGCGATGCCCCAGATTCAGTGCCCTATCTGAGGGACGCCTCAGATCAAGTGGCTGCAATTAATAACTGGGGATACAGGCATCCCTTGTGTTCGATTTCAGATGGGTGCTGCTCTTCCCAAAATCAAGTCCCCATTTGAATGTATCCTGGAGAATTGGGATCAATTTCACACATGATCTTTGAAGAAGGAGTGGCTCATTTTTCTCTGCTGAACAGTGGCTGAAATTCCTCCTGCCGAGTGGAAAAATCTGGCCTCCAAAGGGAAGTATAGATTATGACACTATTCTACAATTAGACCTGTATTGTAAAAGCAAGGGTAAATGGTTTGAGGTCCCCTATGTGCAACTTCTCTTTTCCCAAAGGTATAGGCCTAGGCTCTGTCAGGTCTGTTCCACATATCCTTCTCAGCCCTCCTCAGGACTACCTCCACATATGGGACTTCCTGTGGCAAGCACCTCCACCAATGCCAACCAGGGCTCCTTAGCCCCTGTACCCCAACAGGAGCCAGGGAAGGCCAAGATGGCCAGGGCATCTCACCCTACTGGGATGCCCAGACTCTGCCCCCTACAAGCTGTAGGAGGAGAATTTGGCCCAACAAAGGTGCACACACCCTTCTTACTTGCTGACTTAAATTAAGGTGGACTTAGGAAAGTTTTCAGATGACCCAGACAAGTACATAGATAGATGTTCTGCAGGGCCTGGGTCAGTCCTTCAAATTACACTGGAAAGATACCATGCTATTGCTTAGTCAAATCCTAACTAGCAATGAGAGAGAGGCTGCTCTAGCAGAGACTCAATAGTTTGGGGACACCTAAGGTATCTTAGTCAAGTACATAACCTAATGATGCCAGAGGAAAAGGATAGATATCCTACAGGTGAACAAGCAGTCCCTCGCATGGACCCCTGCTGGGATCTGGATTTAGAACAGGCAGACTGCAGCCATAGACATTTCTTGACCTGAATATTTGAGGGATTAAGGGAAACTAGGAAGAAGCCCATGAACTATGCAATGTTATCCAACATAACTCAGGGAAGGGAAGAAAACCCAATAGCTTTCCATGAGTGATTGTGAGAGACCTTAAGAAAGTACACTCCCCTGTCACCAGACTCCATTGAGGGTCAGTTAATACTAAAGAACACGTTTATTACACAGTCAGCAGCAGATATTAGGAGAAAGCTTCAGAAGCTGGCCTTGGGGCCAGAACAGAGTCTACAATCATTACTGAACCTAAACCTCAGTGTTTTATAATAGAAACCAGGAAAAACAGGCTGAAAGGAACAGGAGAGACCAGAGAAAGGCTGCTGCCTTAGTCATGGCCTTCAGACAAGCAGACCCCAGGGGCTTGAACAAGGGAAAGATTGGGGTTAGGCACCAGTCTGCCAGAGCTTGTTACCAGTGTGTTCTAAAGGGACATTTTATAAGAAATTGTCCCCAGAGGAATGGACCGCCACCTCATCCTTGACTGCTGTGCCAGGGGGATCACTGGAAAGCACACCGTCCAAGGGGATGAAGGTTCCCAGAGCCTGAGATATCTAACCAGATGACCCAACTGGAGAACTAAGGGTGCCTGGGGCAAATGCCAGCACAAGCCATCACCCTCACAGGGCCCTGGGTAAAGCTGACCATAGAGGGCCAAGAAGTTAATCTTCTCCTGGACACTGGCACGGCCTTCTCAGTGTTTCTCTTCTGCCCTGGAAACTTGGTGCTTGTTAATTCTCTCCCCTCAGACTCTCCCTTTCTAGGCCTATATTGGGAAGGATGATTTTCAGTTATTCTGTCTACCCCAATGGCAGTTAAAGTGGTGAGAATTTACTCATGGATTCCTCACACTCAGCTGAAGCCTTGGATACCTCCTGAAGAAAGTTATAAAACCATTCCACATCCTGAAGTTCAAGGAGATGACCCTTCATACACCTGCAAGCCATTAGAGGATCTACACCTGCTCTTCCAACAAGATTCCCAGGAAAGTAACCATTCGTGAGTCTAATTTATATCCTGGCATTAACAGGACAATAACTCTCAACTTTGCTATCTCTCAAACTCCAATTATTTCTTTAATGGGGGGTCAGGGTCAAAATAATAGGAAAAGTTGGTGCTGGTATTAGGAAAGTTACTACCTCTATTCAGTTACTACAAGCTATCTCAGGAGTTAATATTATAAAAAGGTTGCTAATTCTCTCTGCAAGGGCAGCTCACTTTGCAAAACAGCTTAACTCTTTGGCTGCCGTAGCTCTTCAAAGTAAAAGGGCCCTAATTCTGCTAACAACAGAAAGAGGGAACATGTCTCTTTCTAGGAAGAAATGCTGCTACTTTGTTAACGAGTTAAGTGTTGTTTTAAACCAAGTTAAAGAACTCAGGAATCAAACACAGGGCTAACAGCTTTAAAGAAATAGTATTGGCCGGGCATGGTGGCTCATGCCTATAATCCCAGCACTTTGGGAGGCTGAGGTGGGTGGATCATGAGGTCAAGAGATCAAGACCATCCTGGTCAACATGGTGAAACCCTGTCTCTACTAAAAATACAAAAATTAGCTAGGCATGGTGGTGCATGCCTGTAATCCCAGCTACTTGGGAGGCTGAGGCAGGAGAATTGCTTGAACCCAGGAGGCAGAGGTTGTGGTAAGCTGAGATCGTGCCACTGCACTCCAGCCTGGGTAACAAGAGCAAGACTCCGTCTCAAAAAAAAAAAAAAAAAAAAAGAGAAATAGTATCATGGAGCTTGTTTAACAACTAGCCGTCCTGGCTATATCCTCTCCTAGGCCTGTTTATAAACAATCTATATTTGGTCGCCTCTGGGCTTTATATCTATAACCTTCTTGTCACATTTGTTTCTTCTAGAACAATAAGGTCACAAATAATCCTGCAACTGGAACCCTGAATGTCCTTGGCTCATGATCTCTATGGTGGAACTCGGGATCAACCTAGACCCCTGAAAGACTCCCCTCTGGAGGAAACCTCAACTGCAGGGCTCCTTTCTACGCCCCATTTCAGCAGGAAGTAGTTAAAAAGTGATTGACATCTGTGTTCAAAGAGAAGTTGGACTTTCCTGTTCAGAGAGGGGGACTGAGAGAATGTATTCTCTTCCTGGGTCCACAAGGGGATGTAGTTTCAAAGGCAGGAACCTCCCAGTGATGTGCCCAACCTCCCCCTACCACTCCATCCAGGAATTAGAGGTCTTCATTTAAACTCTGGTACACGTGGAAAAGAATCAAAGATCAATCACTCCAGTGGAAGTTTAAGGGAACTCCTTCTATAGGTTAGGAAACTTAAAGGGAGAGGGAATTCCTGACAGGTTAAAAGTCCCTGTCCCCCACATCTAGGCAGACACCATGTCTGGATCCCCTTCTACAATATTGTGGAAGCTTCTCTCTCTCATCTTTTTCTGCAAAACTCTTTGGGGTCTGATATTTACTTAATCGCTCACTGCACCCAGTGTGGTCCCCTCTCCCATTCTTGGGTGAATGAGAGACCAGGGGCCTGGAAGAACATCTTCTGAGAGGAGCTGAGCCTCCCCTCCTCCCCAGAATTTGGTTACAAAGGGTTAGGGCCAGGCTTGGCAAGGCAATGGCCCAAGGTGTGGGCAGAAGACAACCCACCAGGACTAGCAGTTAACCAAGCCTCGGTGCTTATTGAGGTCAAGCCTGGGGCTCAGTCAGTCAGGCAAAGCAGTACCAAGGGAAGCCCTTGAAGGCATCCAAGTCCACCTTAAATGCCTGAAGGCCTTTGGAATTATGCTTCCTTGCCAGTCTCCATGGAGCACTTCCCTCCTGCCTGTTCCTAAGGTGGGGACCAAGGACTACAGGCTGGTACAGGACTTATGTGTGGTCAACCAGGCCACAGTGACTTTGCACTCAACGGTACCCAACCCATACACATTGTTGGGTTGCCAGCCAAGGATACTGGTTTACTTGCCTGGGCTTGAAAGCTCCTGAGAGCCAGAACCTGTTTGCCTTCCAATGGGAGGATCCCAGATCAGGTGTCACATTTGGACCCTACTACTCCAGGGGTTCGAGAACTTTCCCACCACCTTTGGAGAGGCATTAGCTCGAGACCTCCAGAAATTTTCTGCTAGAGATCTAGGCTGCATGCTGCTCCAATATGCTAATGACCTTTTGCTAGGACACCCCACAGCAGTTGGGTGTGCTAAGGGGACAGATGCCTTCCTCCGGCACCTGGAGGACTGTGAGTGTAAAGTGTCCAAGAAGAAAGCTCAGATTTGCCAACAGCAAGTGCGATACCTGGGATTTACTATCCAACAAGGCCGGCACAGCCAGGAGTGGAGAGAAAACAAGTTATTTGCAACCTTCCAGAACCTGAAACCAGAAAACAGGTAAGGGAATTCTTAAGAGCTGTAGGATTCTGCAGGTTATGGATCCCAAACTTGGCGGTACTGGCCAAACCCTTGTATGAAGTCACAAAGCGGGGAGACAAGGAATCTTTTGAATGGGAATCCTGACAACAACAAGCTTTTCATGAATTAAAGAAGAGACTTATGTCTGCTCCAGCTCTGGGGCTAGCTTACCTTACAAAGCCCTTTAAACTATACATATAGGAGAGAGAGAAAATGGCAATTGGGGTGCTGACCCAGACTGAGACCTTGGCCAAGGCCAGTGGCCTACCTCTCTAAACAACTAGATGGAGGCTCCAAGTGTTGGCCCCCATGTCTAAGAGCCCTGGTGGCAACTTCCCTGCTAGCCCAAGAAGTGGATAAGCTAACTTTGGGGCAGAATTTGAATATAAAAGCTCCTCACACTGTGGTGACTCTAATGAATACCAAAGGACATAATTGGCTAATGAATGCCGGGATAAGAATCAGAGTTTGCTCTGTGAAAACCCTCACATCACTATTTAAGTTTGTAATACTTTGAGCCCCACCACCTTGCTCCCGATATCAGAGAGCCTGATTGAACATAACTGTGTTGAGGTGTTAGACTCAGTTTATTATAGCAAACCTGATCTCTGTGACCAACTTGGACACTGGGAGACTGGGAGCTATACGTGGACAGGAGCAGTTTCATCAGTCCTTAAGGAGAGAGGTGTGTGGGGTATGCAGTAATAACCCTGGATGCTGTTATCGAGGCTAAGCCACTGCCACAGGGCACCTCAGCCTAGAGAGCCAAACTCATTGCTTTGTCGTGGGCCTTAGAGCTGAGTGAAGGTAAGACAATGAACATTGCCGGGCACGGAGGCTCACACCTGTAATCCTAGCACTTTGGGAGGCCGAGGCGGGTGGATCACCTGAGGTCGGGAGTTTGAGACTAGCCTGACCAACATGGAGAAACCCCATCTCTACTAAAAAAAAAAAAAAAAAAAGACAATGAACATTTATACTGACTCTCAATATGCTTTTTAATCCCTTCAAGTGCATGGGGCATTGTACAAAGAAAAAGGACTATTAAACTCAGGGGGAAAACAAAGTATCAGCAAGAAATTTTGCAGTTATTGGAGGCTGTTTGGAACCCCCGGAAGGTGGCAGCCATACACTGTCAAGGGCACCAGTGGGACTCCATTTCTGTTGCTCTAGGGAGTTCCTGGGCTGACTCAGAGACTCTCAAGACAGCTTCCACTCCTTACCGGGAGGAAGTTACAGGCCCCTTACTCCTTCAGGCATCTGAGTTGGTGCCTACTTATTTTAAAGAAGAGAAAGACTTTTTCCAGGCAGGAGGGCAGGCAATAAAAGAGGGATGGATCTGGTTACTGGACAGAAGAATAGCTGTGTCACAGCTGCTGGGAGCTGCAGTTGTGCAAGCTATACCTGGAATCACCCACTTAGGCCAAGAATCACTCAAGAAGTTGCTAGGTGGGTATTTCTACATCTCACATCTATCTGCTCTGGCCAAAACAGTAGTGCAGCGATGCATCACTTGCCGACAATACAATGCTAGGCAAGGTCCCACCATCCTGCCTGGTATAGCAGCTTAAGGAGCAGCCTCTTTTGAAGATCTTCAAGTAGACTTCACTGAGATGCCCAAGCATGGAGGTAGCAAGTATTTAGTAGTTCTTGTGTGGACATACACTGGGTGGGAAGATACTTATCCAACAGGAACTGAGAGAGCCCGTGAAGTAACTCGTGTGCTTTTCCGATATCTTATTCCTAGGTATGGACTGCCATTTGCACTTCAGCTCGGATAACAGGCCAGCATTTGTGGTGCATTTGGTTCAGAAGACAGTGAAAGTGTTGGGGATCAGCTGGAAGCTGCACACCACCTACCGACCACAGAGTTCTGGAAAGGTGGAGCAGATGAATCAGATGATCAAAAAATAGCTTAGGAAAAGTGTGTCAAGAGACAGGATTAAAGTGAGTACAGGCACACCCCATGGTATTATTTGAGATTAGATGCACCCCTTCTAAGAAGATAGGGTATTCCCCTTATGAGATATTGTACCATAGACCCCTCCTATACTATGGGGACTCTCAGGGACTCCTCAAGAATTAGGTGAGATTGAACTGCAGTGACAACTACAGGCTTTAGGAAAAATTACCCAAACCATTTCAGCATGGGTTAATGAAAGATGCCCAGTAAGCTTATTCTCCCCAGTTCACCCTTTTTCATCAGGTGATCTCGTATGGATTAAGGACTGGAATGTAGGCCCCCTGAGGCCACAGTGGAAAGGACTCCAGACAGTAACCCTGACACTCCCACAGCCATGAAAGTAGAATGAATCCCAGCTTGGATCCACCACAGCCACATAAAACCTGCAGCAGCTGAGACTTGTGAAGTGAAATCAGATCTGGACAAAGCATGTAAAGTGATCCTGAGGAAGATGACAAGCCCTGCTCTAGCCACAACCCTGGAATCTGGCTGGTCCATGCATGAAGCATGAGGAAATTCATCATGGGACTCATTCTCTTTTGAATTTGGACTGATATAATAAGGACTTTAACTGACTTTGAAGACTGTTCTCAGCATGTACATCAAGTTACTGAGGTAGGACAAAAGGTCACTGCAATTCTCTTATTCTATAGCTAGTATGAATGTTCAAGAACTCAAAAAGGGACTTGTTTGTATAATGGCACTCAGTACAAGGTGTGTAGTCCAGGGGGTGGGCAGCCTGATGTCTGTTACAACCCCTCTGAACCCCCCATGTCTGCAGTTTATGAAATAAGGCTCAGGACAGGCTTTTCGGGTGACCCAAACAAGGTAGTAGCTAGGACAGAGGAAAAAGGAATTTCCAAGCAAATCACCCTGGGCTTTGATGCTTGTGCCACAGGCATGTGGTGTGGTGATTTTGGTTGGGAAAAAGGTTATGCGGTGGAAAACAATTATATCTGCCAAGAAACATACTGGTGTCAGGAATGTACCTACAGGTCATGTGTAGTTTGGGCCACTTGGAAAAAGAATGAGAATGACCCTGTCTTCCTTCTGAAGGGAAAAAATAATCCCTCCTGTACTCCTGGACATTGTAATACATTAGAACTAATAATTACTAACCTCTTAGACCCCAGTTGGAAAACAGGGGAGCAGATTGATGGGACTGGACTTGACCCACGGGCTAATATTCTAATTTGAGGGGAGTGCCAAAGGCACTCCACCAAACCAGTATACCAAACTTTTTATAATGAGATAAAAGAACTAGTACCAGAACTCCCAAAAAAGTCAAAGTAATTGTTCCTTCAGCTAGCTGAAAATGTAGCCCATTCTCTTAATGTCACCTCCTGTTATGTATGTGAGGGAACTATCCTAGGAGACCGATGGCCATTAGAGGCCCGAGAGCTAGTGCCTTTGGATCCCGCTCCTAACATAACCCCAGTTCAGAGGGTACAGAATGACAACTTCTGGGTCCTAAAGGCCTCAATCATTGGACAGTACTCCTTGGCTAGAGAAGGGAAGGACTGGGCCGGGCGCAGTGGCTCATGCCTGTAATCCTAGCACCTTGGGAGGCCGAGGCGGGTGGATCACAAGGTCAAGAGATCGAGACCATCCTGGCCAACATGGTGAAACCCCGTCTCTATCAAAAAAAAAAAGAGAGAGAAGGGAAGGACTTCATTGTTCCTGTAGAAAAACTTAGTTGTCACACACACCACACACATACACATCCACACATACCACTATACCACACATGTACACACCCACACATACATACACATGCCAACATGCACACAAGTCACACACACCACACACATACACATACCACATACCACAAATATACCCCCCACACGTACACATACGTACCCTCACACACCACACACACCACATACCACACACACACAAACCCCCACACACCAAAAAAAAGAGAAAAACTTAGTTGTCTAGGACAAAGGCTATACGATGAGATGGCAAGAGCAGTTACCTGGTGGGGTTCGAACCGCACTGAAAAGAATCCACTCTAGAAATTCCCCAAGTTGCAAGCTTCATGGGCCCACCCTGAATTCCATCGAGATTGGATGGCTCCTGCCAGACTGTACTGGATATGTGGGCATAGAGCCCATGCCAAGTTACCTGACAGATGGACAGGTAGATGTGTTATTGGCACCATTAAGCCATCCTTCTTCCTGTTCCCTTTGAAGACAGGTGAATTGTTAGGCTACCTTGTCTATGCTTCCCAAGAAAAAAGGAGCCTGGCCATAGATAACTGGAATGATGATGAGTGGTCCCTTAATGAATCATACAGTACTATGGGCCTGCCACATGGGCACGAGACAGCTCCTGGGGATATTGGACCCCCATTTATATGCTTAATCAGATCATCCATTTGCAGGCCATCTTAGAAATAATCACTGATAAGACTGGCAAAGCCTTGACTCTTTTAGCCTGTCAAGAGACTCAAATGAGAAATGCCATCTATCAGAACAGATTAGGCCAGGCGCGGTGGCTCACGCCTGTAATCCTAACACTTTGGGAGGCTGAGGTGGGTGGATCACCTAAGGTCAGGAGTTCAAGACCAGCCTGGCCATCAGGGTGAAACCCCATCTTATTAAAAAAAAAAAAAGAACAGATTAGCTCTAGACTACCTGCTGGCAGCCGAAGAAGGGGTCTGTGGAAAGTTCAATCTCACTAACTGCTATCTGCATATAGACAATCAGGGTCAGATAGATGAAAACATTGCTAGAGACATGTCAAAACTGGTGCATGTGCCTGTGCAGGTTTGGCATGAGTTTGATCCTGAATCTATATTCAGTAAATGGTTCCCAGCTTTAGGAGAATTTGAAAACCCTCATCATAGGTGTACTATTGGTAATGCATACTTGCTTACTACTACCCTGCTTGACACCCTTGTTTCTCCAAATGATTAGAGGGTTTGTTACCACTGTCATTCACCAGAAGACTTCATCACAAGTATATTATATGAATCACTATTGATCAGTCTCACAGAATGACCTAGGTAGTGAAGGTAAGGATGAGAACTCCCACTAGTAAGTAAGTGAGGTTCTCAAAGGGAGGAAATGAGGGAAGAGACCCATCTTTCCTGTCTCTTGTCTCAAAGGAGGAGGAAGTAAAAGTTGAAAAATAGCAGGCGTGAGGTCAGTGGCAAGGTCGGCTGGAGGCTAAAGATTAAACTCCCACCCTCAATCGCACTCCTATCTATAGGTCTCAGGCATAATATGGAGAAACGCCCTCAAATTGTTCTTGCTCAATCTAGCTCAAACCCCTACCTGATCACTTATTCATGCCTACTTCACCAATCACGACCCTCTCACATGTACTTTCTAGAATTGTAAGCCTTTAAAATGGCTAGGATTTTGTTTGTCAGGGAGCCCAGTTCTTGAGACGCAATTCTGCTGATGCTCCCAGCCGAATAAAGACACTTTCTTCTTTAAATCTGGTGTCTGGAAGGTTTCCTCTGTGGCTTGTCCTGCTATACTCTCTCCTGTCTTTCAGAGAAGGGAAGACAAGTCTCTCTCCCTCTCTCTCTTTTCCTTCAGAGGAGACAAATCTCTCCCCTTCTCTCTCTTTTTTCCTTCAGAGAAGAGGAGACAAATCTCACCCCCTCTTTCTCTTTCTTTTCCTTTAAATCTTTCTCTTTCTAGTAGAGATGAAGAGACAGTCTTTATCCTGGTAAAGTTGGAGGAGACAAGTCTCTTCCTCTCACTCAAAAACTCTGATGTCAATCACGGACTCTGGAAGACAGTATTCCCTTGGTGTCTGGTCAATTTTGGGGAAGCCTGCCTTGATCACTCACCCATGTTACAACCCAGGAATCAGTCAGGGATGCCTACTGAAAACCATGGTAGCTGCTTGCTGCTTCTCCCAGTGTCTACTCCACTCCTTTCCTCAAAACTTATCTTTTTTGCCAGGAGCAATATTCCACCCTCTATTCCTCAGTCTTTGCCTCTAGCCTGCATCCTAAAAAATCTAAGACCTCTTTAACTGTTGCCCAGTCTGAAACCTAGTCTCATTTTTTTTCTGTAACACAGCCTGGCCTCAGTAAAATTAGACTATGGTTCCAAATGGCCAGAAAAACGGCAATTTCAATCTTTCTATTCTGCGAGACCTAAACAATATTTGTCAAAAAATGGGCAAATGGTTTAAGGTGGCAGATGTCCAGGCCTTTTTTTTTAACCCTCTAATCCCTCCCTAATCTCTGTTCCTTCTCTCCCTTCCATCTGCCTCTCCTGTCTCTTACGGTAACCCAGAATCCTCCTTGCCCATCAACAATTTTGACATTTCTCCTCCCTGCCTGTCTGAACCAGGTCCCAATTTAGGCCCAATCCCCACCCCCCCAGCCTCCCTCCTCTTCCACTGTTCACAACCCACCTCCTTATGCCCCTCCTGTCACCTCCCACCTCATGCCCAGTCCGGCTTACAGTTTAGTCCCACAGCTAACTCCTCTGCCCCTGCCAAACAATTCCTCCTTTGAGAGGTGGCTGGAGCCAAAGGCATACTTACGGTGCATATTCCTTTCTCTTTATCCAACCTTTCTTTCTTTTTTTTTGTTTTTATATAAAGACGGGGTTTCACCATGTTGGTCAGGCTGGTCTTGAACTCCTGACCTCAGGTGATCCGCCCGCCTTGGCCTCCAAAGTGCTTGGATTATAGGCCTGAGCCACCATGCCCGGCCTATCCAACCTTTCTTAAATTGGCCAACTGTTAGGCTCCTTCTCATCAGATCCTACTAAATATATACAAGAGTTCCAATACTTAACCTAGTCCTATAATCTCCTATGACCTAAATATCATCCTTAATTCTACCCTTACCCCTGAAGAATGCTTAATATGCATTTTATCACCCAATCAGTCCCTGACACTACAAAAAGCTACAGAAATTAAAATCTGGCCCTCAAACCCCAAAACAGGAATTAATTAACCTCGCCTTCAAGGTGTTCAATAGCAGTGGCAGCGCATCTGAGATGCTCGCCTTTGCCATAAGACAAACCCCAGCCACCCTACCGGCTCACAAAGGCTTCAAAACATCTAGACTGCTGCTTCTGGCCACCCCTCCCAGACCTTGCTTCATGTGTCGGAAACTTGGCCACTGGGCCAAGGAATGCTGGCAGCCCAGAATTTCTCCTAAGCTCTGCCTAGTCTGTGTGGGACCCCACTGGAAGTTGGTCTGTCCGACTCATGTGACTCACGTGACTGCTCCTCGACTTGACGGCTGAAGACTGACACTGCCTGAACATCTCGGAGGCCCCCTGGAACATCACGGACGTCAAGCTTTGGGTAACTATTACGGTGGAGGGTAAGTCCATCCCCTTCTTAATATGAGGGCTACCCAGTCCACACTGCCTTTTTTCAATGATCTGTCTCCTTGGTCTCCATGATTGTTGTGTGAATTGACACCAAGGCCTCCAGGCCTCTCAGAATTCCCCAAGTCTGGTGTCAATTAGGCCAGTACTCCCTTCCACATTCTTTCCTAATTATCCCCATTTGTCCAGTTCTCCTGTTAGGCCAAGAAATCCTAGCAAAATTATCTGCCTCCTTAACTCTTCATGGGCTATGGCCACACCTCATTGCCGCCCTGTTCTGAAAACCCGTGCCTCCCTCAATAGCTCCTTTTATGTCCCTCTACCTTAACCCTAGGGTGCGAGACACCACCTCCCCATCCTTGCTACAAGTCACTCACCCCTCATCATCCCCTTAAAACTTAATCACCTTTACCCCACCCAGCACCAGTACTCCATCCCACAACAGGCTTTAAAAGGCCTAAAGCCTGTTATCACCCATCTATTGCAACATGGCCTTTAAATTTACCCTCCTCCTTCTTCAGCATCTATACTCAAAACGGTATTGTGTATCCCCTTCCAAAGCCCAAATTTCTTGCCCTATCCTAGCTGTCCAAAAATTAGACAGATTCTACAGACTAGTCCAAGACCTTTGCCTTATCAATCAGATTGTACTTCCCATCCACCTGCTTGTACCAAATCCCTAGACCCTTCAATCTTCCATACCCTCTTCCACAACTCACTATTCTGTTCTTAACCTCAAAAACTCTTTGTTTCTAAAGCCCAAATTTCTTCCCCATTCATTACCTATCTTGATGTCATCCTTCACCAGCATACACATGCTCTCTCTGCCAACCGTATCCAGCTTATCTCCCAAATCCCAATGCCATCCACTAAACATCAGCTTCTCTCCTTCCTAGGCCTTGTAGGATACTTTCGCCTCTGGATACCAGGTTTTGTCCTCCTAAACAAACCACTTTATAAACTCTCAAAATGAAACTTTGCTGACCCCATGAACCCCAAATCCTTCTCCCATTCTACCTTTCATTCTCTAAAGAAAGCCTTAGAAACTACTCCTACTTTAGCACTCCCCAACTCCTCTCAACACTTCTCTCTCTACACAGCAGAAATAAAGGCTGTGCCATCAGAATTCTTACACAGGAGCCAGGCTCACGGCCTGTAGCCTTTTTATCCAAACAACTTAACCTCACAGTCCTGGGCCGACACTCATGCCTATGGGTGGCAGCAGCTGCCGCCCTGACATTCTTGGAATTCCTTAAAATCACAGGCTATGCCCCACTTACCTTCTATAGCTCTCACAACCTCCAAAGTTTAGTTTCCTCTTCACACCTCACACACTTACTTTCAGCCCCTCACCTTCTCCAGCTTTATGGAGTTGCCCCTGCTACTTAAACCACACCTCAGAAAGTCTTTGTTTCTATTATCTTCTGTCTAACTGTGCTCAAATTCACTGCGATCATTTACTTTTACATGCCCTGCTTTTGTTTAAGTTGCCAGTTTACACTTTTTCTCCAGGCAATTACAGCTGATTTTTCATGGTTTTACCCTCAAGCTGCCTCCCTTAATTCTCTCTTACAGATCACTTTCAGTGGCAGGGGACTCTCCAATTCCTCCACCCTGATAAAGTCCTCCTCTTTTCTTTTATACTCACTCTTAATCTCACTCCCTTTCTCTGCTCACACCCAATCTTGTTAATGAAAGTGAGTGGTTACTTATAAATACCACACGCTCCCTCATACACTATGAAAACGAAAGCTCTCCCTTCACACAGTGACCCTACCAAACCCCGCTACAACCTTTAACAGCACAGCCCTTGCTGGTTCCCTTGGTATCTGGGTACAAGAGCCCAGCCCCCACCCCCTGAACACTTTATCTTTTCAGTTTACACTTCCTGTTCTTTCTAAGCCAATGACGTTTTGTCTTCCCTCTGTAGTTCTTACATCTGCCTTCCTACCAACTGGACAGGCACTTGTACCCTAGTTTTCTTTACTCCCAAAATTCAGTTTGCCAGTGGAGGCAAAAGCCTCCCTGTTCCCCTTAAGGTCCTGACATGACACAAGAAGGTCATTCCATTGATCACCTTACTTGTAGGGTTAGGAATTACCACTGCACTCCCCACAGGTATAGCAGGCCTTACCACTTCAGTCATTACCTTCTGTAGCCTCTCTAATTTCTCGGCTAGCATTGCAGAATTAACTCAATCTCTATCCCTTATTCAAGTCCACGTAAATTCCCTAGCTGCAGTTGTCCTCCAAAACCACAGAGGTCTTGATTTACTGACTGCTGAAAAAGGAGGTATTTGCCTATTCCTAAATGAAGAATGTTTTTATGTAAACCAGCCACTAGAGTTGACAAATTTTCAGGTCTGGAGTTAACAAATATCCACAGCATTTGCTTGTCTGGCAAGGATTTTATTTCTCCTACACTTATAAAGCATAGTTTTGCTGGACATGAAATCCTTGGTTGGAAATTATTTTCTATTTAAATTTTTATTTAATTTTTTTTTTTTTTTTTTTTAAGAGATGGGGTTTCTCCATGTTGGCCAGGCTGGTCTCGAACTCCTGACCTCAGGTGATCCATCCACCTCGGCCTCCCAAAGTGCTGGGATTACAGGCATGAGCCACCACACCTGGCAGCAGAAATTATTTTCTTTAAAAATGTTGGCTATTGGCCCCCAATCTCTTATGGCTGGTAGGGTTTCTACTTAGATTTCCACTGTTAGTCTGATGAGCTTCCCTTTGTAGGTGACCTGGCCTTTCTCTCTGGCTGTTCATATTTTTTCCTGCATTTCAGCCTTGAAGAACTCGATGATGATGTGTGTTGGAGTTGATTTTCTCATGAATATCTTACTGAGGTTGGTTCTTTGGATTTTCTGAATTTGAATGTTGCCCTGTCTTGTTAGGCTGGAAAAGTTATTCTGGATACCCTGAAGTATATTTTTCAACTTGGTTCCATTCTCTTCATCTCTTTAAGATACCCCAATCAGTCATAATTTTGGTCATTTTACAGAATCCTTTATTTATCAGAGATTTTGTTCATTCCTTTTTATTCTTTTTTAATCTTGTCTGCTGTCTATTTCAGCAAGTTAGACTTCAAGCTCTGGAATTCTTTTCTCTGCTTGGTCTACTGTGTTCTTAATACTTGTGGTTGCATTACGAAGTTCCCATGTTGTGTTTTTCAGTTCCATTAGGTCATTTATATTTCTGTCTAAACTGGTTATTCAGGTGAACAGCTCCTCTAATGTTTTTCATGGTTCTTAGCTTCTTTGTATTAGCTTAAAACATGCTTTGTTAGCTCAACAAAGTTTATTATTATCCATTTGCTGAAGCCTACTTGTGTCAATTTATCCATCTCAGCCTTCACCCAGTTCTGTGACCTTGTTGAAGATATGTTGCAATGATTTGGAGAAGAGGCACTCTGGCTTTTTGAGTTTTCAGCATTTGTTTGTTGATTCTTCTCATCTTCATAAGTTTAGCTTCGATCTTTGAGGCTGCTGACCTTTGTATAGGGTTTTTGTGGGGACTTTTTCATTGGTGCTCTTGTTGCTTTTTGTCTGTTTGGTTTTCTTTTTATCATCAGGCTCTTTTTTTTTTTTTTTTTTGATATTGAGTTTCACTCTGGTTTCCCAGACTGGAGTGAAATTGTGCAATATTTGCTCTCTGCAACCTCCACCTCCCGAGTTCAAGCGAGTCTCCTGTCTCAGCCTCCTGAATAGGTGGGATCACAGGTGTCTCCCACTCCATCTGGCTAATTTTTTATATTTTTAGTAGCGATGCGGTTTCACCATATTGGCTTGGCTAGTTTTGAACTCCTGCCCTCAGGTGACCCACCCACCTCGGCCTCCCAAAGTGCTGGGATTACAGGAGAAACAGGCTCTCTTCTTCTGTAGGACTACTATGATTTGCTGGGAATCCACTTGAGACTCTATTTGCCTGGGTTTCTTCTGTCACACCTGGAGGTGTCACCAGTGAAGGCTGCAGAACAGCAGAGATGACTCCCTGCCCTTTTCTCTGAGATCTTAATCCCAGAGTTACACCAATCTATTACAGTGGGAACACTCTTATAAATTGTCTGATGGGAGGTAATCTCACCAAGTCAGGATGCACAAGATCCGGGAACCACTTAACAAAGCACTCTGGCTGCGGCTTGGTGGAGGGAGTGTGCTGCACAGGAGGAAATTCCATAAATCTGTACCTCCTGGATTGCTCAGAGCCAGCAGGGGGAAAGACTAAGTATACTCATCTGCAGAAACCACCTCACTGATGCTGTTTTTATGTGTTTCTTGAAGACATGTTTTTTCTCATTTCCTGTTTTACTTTCTTAATTTTTGTTTAACTTTGCTGTGACATGCTTTGATTCCTTTTTTATTTTGTTTTGCATACTTTCTATAACTATAATGTAACCATCTAGAAATATGGAGATTACATAAAACATCTGAACGTTAAAACAACATATTTTAATCTTGTAACTTGAACAAAACCTATACTGCTGTATTTTCCAGTTTGTTATAGATATTACAAATTATCTTATATTGTATTTCTATTAAGAGATTTATGCAGTTCATATCTTGTTTTCTTATATCTATAGAAGAACTTTAAGGGTTTTATGCACCATCATTATGATAGTAAAACATTCTATGAGTGTCTGTATATTTATATTTAATAGATTTATATTTATATATGGGTTTATGATGCTGTCCAGCATCATTTATTTTTCAACATAATGGACTATTTTAGCATTTCTCTGTTTAATATGCAGAGTCTATGTTTCTCAAGTTGTCCTTGTCTCAAGTGATCTGACTGCCTTAGCTTCCTAAAGCTGTAGAATTACAGGCATGAGCCACTGTGTACGAACACTATGTAACATTTCTTATAAGACTGTGCTAGGTATAGTAAATACCCTGAGGTTCTATTTTGGAAAGTCCAAAAATGGAGTGACAAATTTTGAAAAACATTGCATTAAATCTGTACATTGCATTGAGCATTAGGAATATCTTCAAAATATTATTTCAACCTTTGAACAGGAGCATGCTGATGAGTGTGTTGTTATATTTCTATGTACTGGTGCATTTTTAACTATTTTGTTGTTGTTGTTGTTTTTTGTTTGGGGAGGGGTGTAAGATCAGGTTTCGCTCGTTGCCCAGGCTGGAGTGCAATGGAATAATTTTGGTTCACCTCAACCTCCATCTCCCGGGTTCAAGCAATTCTCCTGCCTCAGTCTTATGAGTAGCTGAGGCTACAGGCATGTGCCACGATGCCTGGCTAATTTTGTATTTTTGGTAGAGACGAGTTTCTTCATGTTTGTCAGGCTGTTCTTGAACTTCCGACCTCAGGTGATCTGCCCTCCTCCACCTCCCAAAGTGCTGGCATTGCAGGTGTGAGCCACCGCGCCCAACCTTTTTTTCTATTTCATACTTTTATTCCATTTTGGTCACAGAATGTAATCCATAAAATGTCAATTTTAACAAAATTTTAAGACTCTTTTTGGCCTAACGTGGTCTATCAAAGAGAATGTTTTATAAGCTATTCAGAAGGATGGATTTTCTGATATTGTTGAGGAGTCTTCTCTATTTCTCTATTAAAAATAATTATGGGCTGGGTGTGGTGGTGCACACCTGTAATCCCAGCCCTTTGGGAGGCTGACACAGGTGGATCACAAGGTCAGGAGTTCAAGACCAGCCTGGCTAACATGGTGAAACCCCATCTCAAAAAAAAAAAAAAAAAAAAGAAAAAAAGAATAATACTTATATTATACTGCTTTCAGTTCCTCTCTTCACTTACTAATATTTATTCTGTCTTGTCTTATTTTTATTTATTTATTTATTTAATTGAGATGGAGTCTCGCTCTGTAGCCCAGGCTGGAGTGCAGTGTCACAATCTCTGATCACTGTAAGTAACCTCTACCTCCTGGGTCCCAGTTCAAGCAATTCTCCTACCTCAGCCTCCCAAGTAGCTGGGATCACAGTCACTAGCCACCATGCCCATCTAATTTTTGTATTTTTTAAGTAGAGACAGGGTTTCACCATGTTGACCAGGATGGTCTTGAACTCCTGACCTCATGATCCTCTCCACTTGGCCTCCAAAAGTGCTGGGATTAGAGGTATGAGCCACTGCGCCTGGCCTTGTTTTATTTTTATTATAGAAAGTGGGGTAATAAAATGTCCTACTATTATTTTTTTTTTTCTAGATGTTTCTTCCAGTCTGTCAGTATTTGCTTTATATGTTTGGAACATTAGTGTGACATTCACACATGCACAGACACAGACACACACACAAATTTGTCATAGATTCCCTGTAAATAAATTTATTATTGTTTAATGTCCTTCTTTGTCTCTTTGCAGTTTTGACTTAAAGTACTTTATATAACATGTGACAGGTTTTTTTTGTTTTTTGTTTTTTTGTTTCTTTTAGATGGAGTCTTGCTCTGTCACCAGGATGGAGTGCTGTGGCGCAATCTTGGCTCCCTGCAACCTCTGCCTCCTGGGTTCAAGCGATTCTTCTGCCTCAGCCTCCCAAGTAGCTGGGACCACAGGCTCGTGCCACCATGCCTGGCGAATTTTTTTGTATTTTTAGTAGAGACGGGGTTTCACCATGTTGGCCAGGATGGTCTTGATCTCTTGACCTCGTGATCCACCCGACTCAGCCTCCCAAAGTGCTGGGATTACAGGCGTGAGCCACCGAGCCCGGCCAACAGTTTTTGACTTAAGATGTAGCTCTTGTAGTACGATTTTGAACTCTTCCGCTCTGATTTGGTTAATATTTGCATGCAATGTCTGAATCCATCTTACCACCTTCAGTATTTTTTTTATCATTAGATGGCAGCTGACCCTTGTAGATAGGGAAACTGGATTTTGGTTTTTAATAATTTTAAATACATTTCTTATTGAAAATATGTCTCTTAATTGGAAAGTTTTCTGAAACAAAGAGACTTACTAATCTGTATTTCTTGTTCTATTTGATTCTTTGCATCTTTTACATTTAAGGCAGTGCCAATATACTTTTTTGGAATTTGGTTAGTTTTAAAGTTTTTTTTTTTTTATTTGGTAAGACAGGTTTGGTGATGGTATTATATTCATTTGATAGCTATTTTTCTTTTTCAGAACTTTGACTATATCACAGTTTTCTTCTGGCCTACATTTTTTGTTGAGAATCCAATGGCTATCTCTTATAAGAGTATTCTTGCAAATAACACATTATTGGCTGGGGGTGGTGGCTCACGCCTGTAATCCAAACACTTTGGAGGCCAAGGCAGGTGGATCACCTGAGGTTGGGAGTTCAAGACTAGCCTGACCAACATGGTGAAACCCTGTCTTAAAAAAAAAAAAAAAAAAGATAAAAAGAACACATTATTTATTTATTTACTGAGACAGAATTTTGCTCTTCTTGCCCAGGCTGGAGTGCAATAGCGTGATCTCAGCTCACTGCAGCCTCTGCCTCCCTGATTGAAGTGTTTCTCCTGCCTCAGCCTCCCAAGTTGCTGGGATTACAGAGATACAACATCACGACTGGCTAAGTTTGTATTTTTAATAGAGATGGAGTGTCTCCATGTTGGTTAGGCTGGTCTAGAACGCCCGACCTCAGGTGATCCTCCACCTGGACCTCCCAACGTGCTGTGTTTACATGCGTGGGCTACCATGCCCGGCCAACACATCACTTTTTTCTTGCAGCTCCTAAGACTCTATTTTCTGTGACTTTTAAAATTGTGCTCACATATCTGTTTAATATAAATATCTTCGTGTCCTAGTTTGTTTGTTGAGCTTCTTCATTTTTGTGTCATTTAAAAAAAATTTTTTAAATTCTTTTTCCCAATTTGGGTTGTCACCAGTTTTGCGTCATTTTTAAAGATTTTTCAGTTATTCCTTTTTACATTTTTTACCTCTATAACTTGTTTTTCTTTTTCTTTCTTTCTTTTTTTTGAAAGAAAGAAAAAGAGAGAAAAGAAGAAAGAAGGAAAGAGTAAAAGAAAGAAAGAAAAAAGAATGAAAGAGAAAAAGAAAGAGGAAGAGAAAGAGGGAGAGAGAATGAGATTCTTGTTCTATTGCCCAGGCTAGAATGCAGTCTAAAAATGGGTATTAAAAACCTCTTTTATGCCAATAATTGTGCTTAACAATGGAGACAAGAAGGAATAAGG
>CAUYLG010009820.1:0-11910 GCA_963573385.1 Cacajao melanocephalus
ACGTCCGGCTTGTTGGTGATGAAGTTTTTTTCTGTTTCTTAGTTTTCCTTCAGCGGACGCCCTTTCCCCACAGAGCTAGGCCTTCCCAGGTTCGGCTGTGCGTACTGTGAAACTCTCAGTCCTCAGCGCTTCCAATTGCTGTTCTCCTTGTGGGGATGGGACCAGCAGAGCCCGACTCAAAGGGCACCCAGTCCCGTATACTCCACACTGAGAAGCACCGTGCCGCACTGGGGCGCCGGCAAAACTGCTGCGCCGGCCGAAAGAGTCACACTGGCGACCCGTGTGGCTCCTCCGCTGGGTAGCTCCCAGTTTGTGGGCAACAGAAATTCGTCTGAAATTGCGGCATCCACTCGCTCTCTGCACTTTCACCAGGAGCTACAAACCTGAGCTGTTGTTAATTGGCCATCTTGGATCTCTCTCCTTACCTCCTCTTCTTTACGGCACTGTAGGAATTACAGGATTGCTTGGTGGCCTTATGTCACTTCCACCTCCCAGGAGAGCAGGCCCCAGCATTTAACATAAGGGCTCATATATAGTAGGTTGTCCATAAATATTTGTTGAATGGAGAGATAGATAAATTTTAATTATGTCAAGGGAAAAGGGATGACTGTAAATATTCAACAGAGCATATTAACCATCGTTTTCTCTCCTCGAGAGGTCAGAAGAGCCAGAGACAGTGAGGATTCCACTGAAGTTGCTGCTTAAAATATAAATTACAGCTTGTCCTTCCATTACTCTTCTGAGTTTTAGTGGAATAAAATATAGGCACCAACCAGGTGCAGTGACTCATGCCTGTAATCCCAGCGCTTTGAGAGGCCAAGGCAGGCGGATCACGAGGTCAGGAGTTCAAGACCAGTCTGAACAACATGCTGAACCCCCATCTCTACTAAAAATACAAAAATTAGCTGGGCGTGGTGGATGCCTGTAATCCCAGCTACTCAGGAGGCTGAGGCGGGATGATCACTTGAACCCAGGAGGCAGAGGTTGCAGTGAGCTGAGATCATGCCATTGCACTCCAGCCTGGGCAACAGAGTGAGACTCTATCTAAAAAAAAATATGTGTGTGTGTGAGTGTGTGTGTGTCTGTGTCTCTGTGTGTGTGTGTATATGTATACATATTATACATATATATATGTGTATATATATGTGTGTGTATATATATATACACACATACACACACACACACACACACACACACACACACACATACACACACACATATATATGGGCAGCAGCATCATTTACCATGAAGACAACTGGAAGTGCTGGGGACAAGTATATTTATAAAATGTAAAACTTTTTTTCTAAATTTAAAAAACCGATTTTAAGAGAGACACATATCTTGTATATGTAGGTCTTCCATTGGGCAGAAACTCAAATTCAGAATCTCGCAGTTTTCGAGTTTTTCCAAGGGACAGGCTCATCGGGAAAGCCTTTATTTAGCAGCCTGGGAGGATATTCTTCTGTGGTTTTTCTTTTACAATAGACACAGGCACAAACAAACAAAAAGCAACTCAATCCAGGGTTTTCGGAAAAACTAGATTCAAAAAAAAAAAGAAAATGAAAAAAATAGTTTCAAATTCTTCAGACAAATATTTTAATTCAAGCTGATGTTCACAAGTAATAATTACAGAATCTTCACTTGGAAGTCTTCAAGTTCAAACTCATTTTACAGAGGAGAAATATGAGGCCTAAGGAGGTCATTGTCCCAGTTTACCGACACCATCGCAACCATCTGGGGTCTCCTGCCTCCCAGTCTCCCCACTTGATCTGCTGTGTCCCTGGCTGACAGGAGTAGGCTCTCCTCGGAGCCCCAGTCCCCCGGGGTTGGGTGTTTAATAAGATCTGAAAGGAAGGCAACAGTACCCATTAGAGCCAGATGAGAAAGAGGATCTGCCCTCAAGCAACTAACACTCCTAAGTGAGAGACAGACTGTGAGCTTGTGCAGAAATAAGATGATTTTCATTTCTCAGAAGCACTGTGAAGAATAGGTTAATATTGCAAGAACAACTGGAGTTGAAGGTGTGTGTAAAAAGGCTTCTCAGAGAAGGCAAGAACTGAGACATCAGTGATGAAGAAGGGTCAGTTGTGGGAAGCCTCAGAGGAAGAATGGTGAAGGCCTTGCAAATAAAACCAGCCAGGCACATCTGGGGCCAGAGGAAAGCTAAAGCCTAAGACAGAAGATCTGAGACAAGATGGCGGCTTAGGCCGTGAATGATTGAAAACAGTGAGAAGGATGCATCTTGGGAGTAGAACCAACAGGAATAACCAACGAAGTAGATGTGGAGGTGAAAGAAAAGGAAGACTCAAAGATAAACACTAGATTTGTGGATGGTGGTGCCACTCACCAAGATGGACCGTGCTTGGGGGAGGGAACCAGCAGGTCTGTCTGGATGAGTTAAGTGTGTTTGGTAGCCATCGAGTGAGCCTCCGAGTTTACTTCCACGCTCTCACTTTGTGTTCCTCTCCTTCCCTCCCTGTGTTCAGCCATCTGGCCTTCTTTCAGTTCCTTAAACACGCAAAACTCATTCCTACCTCTGAGCCCTCGCACATGCTGTTCCTCTAGAAGAACGCCGCACACCATCCTGACTTCTCTTTTTTTATTCTTCAGGCCTCAGATTAATGTCCCTTCTTCAGAAAGGCCTTTTCAAGCTGCTTCAGAGTTAACTACATTCAGGAGTAGGGCAGTAGATGGGTCTCTAGAGGCCCTTTGCCCACTTCACTCACAGAGGCAGAGTGTGAGCATCGCTGTCCTAGGATTTGGTCCTCACTGTGTTGGGTGCTGATCGCATTGCAAGCACTGTAAACCTATTTACAATGCTGCACATCTATTTACACTGAGGCACAGTTTTTTCCAGTGATTGGAATACCGTCACCCATCCAGGGCTCCTCCTTCCTGAGTTTGAAACACCTGGGAAACCAAAGTAAAAATGAGGAGGTGGCTCAGTGGCCTAGGAGTTGTGGGATCAGGAAGGGGGCTGTACTTAACTTCTGGCAGAACCGGTCGGGCTATCAATTGATCCCTGACTAGACCTGATCACAGATTTTGTTTACTTCTTCCCAAGTTTTACGCTGAATAATATCTAACTTCTAGCCGATTGAAGTACGTCTGCCTTCTCTAACCAATGTTTATAAATTAGCCTTCATTTTAAGTGGGGGGCAAAAGATGTTTTCTAACTATCCCATCTAAATTAGGACCCGTTCCCTTATTCTCCATCACAGCCCTCTGTTGCCTTCAAGGGACTTACCGTCATCTGTAGTCACTCATCAGTTTATTCTTCTCGTCCATCTTCCCTACTGGAGTGTAACTGTTAGAGATTCAGCACCTGGTACAATGCCAGGCATTTAGTAAATGCACCGTGAAAATGTGTTCAGATGAACAAAAGGAACAATAAAAAATAAGATTTGGGTTGGCAAAACTGTGCAGAGGCTTCCGGGAAGGGGCGATGCAGGTATAAAAATGGGCCCATGAATCTGTGGGGGATAAGACCAGGAAACAGCCTGACTTCTGAGACTGCTCTCAACGGACCTTCCTGCCGGCGTGTTCCAGCCCGAGCTGTTCACAGGCAAGAGTCTCAAGGAAAAAGGTACAAGGCTTCAATCCCCGTGCACACTGGCTTCCCTGGGGAGCGCCCATGCCACAAAGCCTTTCTGAAGGCCAAAAGGCAGCCCAGACGGTCCTTTGCATGAGCTGAAGGTTAAGAACTGGACTGGAATTGCTATAAAACAGCATCACAGAAGGCAACGTTCCCCGTCTACATGAGGCAGTTTCAATTCATGATAAAATTATCCTGCTAATAGAGTTTGGTGGATTTTTTAATGGGCAATTTTTTAGAACAGTTTTAGATTTACAGAAAAACTGAGAAAAGAATACAGAGTTTCCATATACTCCCTACCTAGTTTTCCCTATTGTTAACATCTTTGTTCAGATTAATGGACCGTTTCAATACATTATCATTAACTAAAGTCTATGTTTTATCCCTATTTCCTTAGTTATCACCTTATGTTCTTGTTCTGTTCCAAGAACCCATCCAGGACACCATATTATACTTTTTAAATTTTATTTTATTTTTTATTTTTGTGAGTACATAGCAGGTGTATATATTTATGGAGTACATGAGATGTTTAATACAGGCTGCAATGTGAAATAAACACATCCTGGAGAATAGGGTATTCATCTGCTCAAGCATTTATCCTTTGAGTTACAAACAATTCAATTACATTCTTTTTTGTTTGTTTGTTTTTTAAGATAGGGTCTCACTCTGTCACCCAGGTTGGAGTACAGTGGCATGATCTTACCTCACCGCAACCTCCGCCTCCAGGGTTCAAGCAATTCTCCTGCCTCAGCCTCCTGAGTAGCTGGGATTACAGGTGCCCAGCAACACACCCAGCTAATTTTTGTATTTTTAGTAGAGACAGGGTTTCAGCATGTCGGCCAGGCTGGTCTCGAACTCCTGACCTCAGGTGATCCACCCGCCTCAGTCTCCCAAAGTGCTGAGATTATAGGCAAGAGCCAGCACCCAGCCTTCAATTACATTCTTTAAGTTATTTTAAGAGGTACAGTTGTTATTGACTATAGTTACCCTGTTGTGCTATCAAATAGTAGGTCTTATTCATTCTAACTGCCTTTTTGTATGCATTAGCTTTCTCCAGCTCCCCTCAGCCCCCTCACCACATCGCATTTAGTCTTTGTGTCTCCTTAGGTTTCTCTTGGCTCTAACAGTTTCTCAGATGCTTTTTGTTTTTGATGACTTTCAGTTCTGAGGAGGACTGGTCAGTTATTTTGTAGAATGTTCTTCTCTTGGGATGATGGGATTTGGGAGATCACAGAGGTAGAGTGCCATTTTCATCATATCATTATCAGGGGCACATACTATCCACATGACATCACTATTGAAGTTGACCTTGATCACTTGGCTCGGGAAATGTTTGTCAGGTTTCTCCCCTGTTCAGTTACTCACTTTTACCCCTTTCCATACTGTACTCATTGGAAAGAAGTTACTACCTGCAACCCACGCGTAAGGAGTGGGGAGTTACACTCCCCTCCTTGAGAGCAAAGTATCTACATTCATTATTTGGAATTCCTGTGCACAGGAGATTTGTCTCTTTTCCATTTATTTATTTATTCCACCATGTACTTATATTAGTAGGGACTCTCAGATATCTATTTTAGACTTGGGTTATAACTCAGTACTACTTTATTCATTGTGTTGTTCAAATTGTTCCAGCTTTGACCATTGGAAGCTCTTTCAGCTGGCTCCTGTCTCTCTTTGACATACCCCCCAATCAACGTGGGGTTTGGTTTAGTTTAGTTTTAATTACTTTCTTATTTCCTGGCACTACAAGAGGCAACTTGTTTCTCTAATCACTCCTTTAGCAGGCCCTGACTTAAGGCAGCCTCAGAAGTAGTAATTAAAAAGATGTCTCTGCCTTTTATCCATGGAAAGGGTTATTTCTAGACTGTTTGTCTCCCTGGTGCTCACTTTGGTGAGACTTTTGCTTTGCCTCTCAAACAGAGGTCGTTTGTCAAGTGTCAAAGGACACCAGAAGCACTAGACTATAGGAAGAGGAGCACCAGTGACAGTCACAAAGATTGGGATTAGCTGTGGCCTCTGCACCAGCTGAGTGACCTCAGAGCAGGTCGTGACACATCTCTGAGCCCCAGTTTCCTTATATATTCCTTGCAGGGCTTTGTGAAGATGAAAAGCACAGTGCCGGGCCCAAAGTTGTTGCTTAAAAAAATGGTTAACCTCGAAGGAGAAAGAATGAGAGCACGGGTCCATTGTATGGGGATCTCAGCGTTGGAAGGAAGAACAACCAGCTGGCTCCAGCCTCTCCAACCAGCTAGGGCTCCATCAGTTCCAAGCTGAACAAATGACTCATGAATTCTAATCCATTCTTCTCGTCTCAGCTTCCTTCCTTCATGCTGGGAGACCAAATTACAGTATTTTATTATTTTGTCTCTTTACTCTGTATTTTATTTATCTCTGTTGTGCTGCCTAGTTTGGGCATTTTTTCAAAAGCTCTACTTGTTCCTGCCTGCTATTTGTATTCCTGGTAAAACCATCAAATGCTATAGTGCACCTCTCCCAGCCTTCAAGAAGATCTCTGTGCTGTATTCTTCCCACACTGCTTGCTTCATTAGTCTGGAGCTGAATGCTGAAATTCCACTTACGGTTTTGATTTTGGTGTTCCCTTAGCATGTTTATCATTTTCCAGACTAAAATCTCTGCTCCTGCACAAATGGCTGTTCCTGGTAGTATCCACCAGCCAACCACCAACCAAATAATAGAGCAAGTCTTGATAAAATAGAGGTGGGTTGGATCAGACTTCTAATCCTACCTGAAACAGCAATGCTGTGGTCAGCCGTCCGCTGTGGACAGAGCCCCTGGTACACAGTGGAGACTGATGTCTGGATGTCTGGCTTTTCTTCACTAAGTTCTAAGAGGTTGGAGCCACCTCTGTCTTACGCACTGCTATGTTCCCACAGTGTAGCACAGTGCCTGAAACATAGCAATAGGTGCTCAGTAAACATTTGTTGAATGAATGAATGGGTTTTCCAAAAGGGAACACTCTAGCTTTTCTTTCATGTCCTGATAGATGCAGAAGAGATGCTCTTTTCCTTGGTCCAAAGATGGCTCCATTTTCTGTGGCCTGCCATGTGGACTGTTTTCTAAATATTAATTTGAGTTAGAGTTTGGAAGGCAGTGCTTCTATAATAGTAGGGGCCCTGGAAAGGGGGGTGAATTTGAATATGCATGTCCTCTCACCTCCTTCTCTCTTGAACATTCCCAGCCATCCATACCCCCACATCCTTCCAGCACCAGTGCCTGCAGAACACCAAAATGCACCTCTTCCCAGATCCACTGACACATCTTCCTTTAAACCACAGCAATACATCCTCATGATGGTACATACTCTCTGAAGACACCTCTTGTACTGTAATCCTCTCTATTGTCATCTAATCCTTTATGCTGACTTCATTTCTCATGTGTTCCTATTTTATATTCCGAATCTTACTGTAAATTCCTTGAGAATAGAGATAGTGTCTTATATTTCCTTATCATTCTGTCCTAGCCCCATCCCTGGCCCATGGAAAGTTCTTTATAAAGTTATTCACCTCTAAGCCACTAATCCCTGATCACTTCCTCACTTCATAAAAAAATAGCTAAAGCATTTTGGGAGGCTGAGGTGGGTGGATCACATGAGGCCAGGAATTCAAGACCAGCCTGGCCAACATGGCAAAACTCCATCTCTACTGAAAATACAAAAATTAGCTGGGCATGGTGGTGCACGTCTGCAATCCCAGCTACTCAGGAGGTTGAGGCACGAGAATCGCTTGAACCCTAGGGGCAGAGGTTGCAGTGAGTCGAGATCGTGCCACTACACTCCAGCCTGGGAAACAAAGTGAGACTCTGTCTCAAAAAAAGAAAAGTAGCTAAAGGAGGATGAAAAGAGACTGTTAGAGAAAAGAAAGAGAGAAGATGGGACATGGCAAAGAATTGAAGATTATCAGACAGAAATGAGCCAAGATAAACCACAACAATACGTTAGGTTACATTTAACTGAAATATTGAGTGGATAAAAAAACCCAATGCTATTAAAAGGGAAAGGGCAAAAATTGTGAGCCAGTTTAGCAATCCTTTCACTGCCTTCCTCACACACATTTCACTAGAAAATAGTAGAATCCACAGACATGCTCTCCAGTGTACTCCAACTGCATCTCCTTGTACTAGAGGGTTTTTTTGTTTTGTTTTGTTTTGTTTGGCAGGGATGGGCTTGGTTTTGTTTGTTTGTTTTTAAATAGGGCATTGCTCTGTCACCCAGGCTGAAGTGCAGTGGTATGATCATGGCTCACGGCAGCTTGGAACTCCTGGGCTCAAGCAACCATCCTGCCTCAACCTCCCAAGTAGCTGGGACTACAGGCATGCACCACCACACCCAGCTAATTTTTCTTATTTTATGTAGAGTTAAGATCTCGCCTGGTTGTCCAGGCTGGTCTTGAACTCTTGGGCTCAAGCAGTCCTCCTGCCTTGACCTCCCAAAGTGCTGAGATGACAGGTATGTGCCTGGGCCATTCACTACTATATAGCAAAATCTCCTTGACACAATCACCAATGTATTCCAACAGAATCTCCTTGTGCTGGAGTTTTGTTGAATTAAATAATTAAAAAAAATAAATAAACAGATACTTAGCTACCTGGAAAGCATCGAACCATAGGTTTTTCAAGCTAGGAGGGATATAAAAGACAAGTCAAGGCTCTAATTCTAAATCTAAGGTCCCGTGTCTCCTTTCAAAAATATGCGTGACCCTCTGGAAATGGTATGAAAAATCAAGTATAAGCCTGTGTAAACTTTTCTGGGGATAGGATTTATAAACTTTATCAGAGTCTTAAAGGGGTCATGCTGCCAAAAAGTTACAGATCACTACTTCGGGTTAAGCCCTTGAAGTCACAGGCCAGAAGGCTCTGACCCAGAAAGGTTAGGTGGTTTACCCAAGGAAAGACAGCCAGGTGGTGAGAGAGCCAGAATTACCACCCGATTCTCCTGACTTCCGGATGCCACTTGTCTCTTGCACTGACACCTCCTCGTCTTTTTTTTTTTTTAAGAGATTTTCTTTGTGATATTATTTGCTGTTGCAGGATTTGACCTGCGGTGTGCTGGGTGCTTTGCTCTGTTACATTTTAAGTATCTTCTATTTGCCTGCTTTCCTTCACCCTAATGATGCCCACAGAGATGTAATTTTCTCACTTTGCTTTTTCTATTATCACCTTCTCTGGCCTTTGCCCACTGTCTTTTCTGCTACACATGGCATGCCTCTGTGTGCCCTTTTGTCCGCCCATCCCGATTTTAAGAGAAGTATTTATTTCCATGTTTTCTGTATTTGCCTGGATGTATTCTTACCGAGCTGATGGTAAAACTCTTCTGTCTCAGCAGGAAGCTGTTGCTCACAGCAATTACGCCTGCTGTCTTCCTTTTCATTTTCCTTCAGCTCTTGATGAAATTGTGTTTCCAGAAACCCTATGAATTCCTTCTCAGACTCTTACGTAACTCAGTGTATTCGGCCATTTCTTTTCCCTCCATATTTTGTTGTTGTTGTTTGGTCGGGTGCTTGACTCATTTTCTCTCCAAATAATTTGGTGGCGATTTGATCTTCAGTTTCTGTCACGCGGTAGATGCGCTCCTGCATCCAAATGGGTGGCTCGAGACCCAGTCAATTTGGGTTGGCACTCGTAGCATTAACTGCAGAATAAGTGTGTGAACTTGCCAGTTGTGTTGTTTGTGAGTCTGTTTTGTTGATTTTTTGTTTTGGGGCAATTGCTTGTTTACTCTTCTAGGGAAAGCGAATGTTAATTTGGGCCCAATCTTAGGTCTAAAGTTTGAAATGTGTTTTTTTACTCTAAGTTACTTCCTTTCTACCTTTAAAGAGCATACCTCTTTGGCAAATTCAACGCGTATGTGTGTGTGTGTGTGTGTGCGTGCGCGTGCACTTTCTGGGAATGATTCTAGAAAATACTTCATTAGGGCTGAAATGAGGATTTCAACATTCTTATAAATAAATCCATACTTGAAGATATGTTCTCAATTCCACTGCCTCCACCTGCCCCAGCCCCAGCCCCAGCCCCTTGCCCTGTCCTATCATTCAGGTGATTCTAGCCCCAAAGAAACACCAGTAAAACTAAGGCAGAAATCAGGCCCTTACATATCACACTAGCATTCAAAAGAGGCCCACAGAGTCATGGAAAGGGATTGTGGGTGGGGTGGATGAGGGGGTGCTACACAGATAGTGACTCACAAATCTGGTGATGCTTTTTTAGGGCTGTGGGACTGACTGAGAGTGAATGTGCCTTACAAACAAGTGAGAGACGGACTGACTGTCTCTGAACCCCCTGGATCTCGGGACAGGGAAGGAGCAAAGCCATTCCAAGTCCCAGTAATAGGCAAGGGCGTGGAGGAGAGGTGACATGAGCCTTTGCTATATTTCCTGGTTGGTTCCGAAGATAGGGCAGGACAGATTCCGCACGGAGTGCCTGGCGACCCTTGCTCAGAGGCAGTGAGGCAGGGCCTGGCATCCTTGGGCTGTCACTATGGCAACACACTCACTTACATTGCACTCGCTTTCCTCCAAATGCCGTGGAACCATGGTGAACCTTGAACCCTGCCGGGGGTGTCATCAAAGTTTGATCAATGTGTAAACTATATTTTAGCTGTCACTGAGAACACATACTGGCAATGTCTGCCAGATACAATCTGGAGCTGAATGGGTCACAGTATGCAGCCTGAGGTCTTGTACAAATTTCTGCCAGAAGGAAACAGCTACATTGTAACGTCAAGCCATCCTGGTTCAGCTACCTCATCCATGCAATGAAAAGATTCAACCTGATCACCCAGAGCAGCCTTCCTTAGGAAGGGCTAATTCAAGAAAAACAAACGTGTCAGGAGGTGAGCGTGTTCATCTGTTCACTCAAAATGCTAATTGCTTTATTGATCCCCATGGCAAAAAGTGAATATTATAGCAATTACTTTGTGAATGGAAGATGAGTGAAAATGTAATCATTGTTTTGTTCTATCAAAATATTAATATCTGGACAGTTTTTAGAAGAAGCAATAAGGACACAAGTTTCTAATCTTTTAATAATATTGCACCTGAGAACTCACAAAATGCATTCACCATCCTTACTTCATTTCTTTCTCCAAGACACCCTGAGAGAAAAGCACAATTGCAATCCCTATTTTACACACGGGAAAACTAAGGCTAGAAATAACTATCTAAGGACAGGGAATGAGCAGTGGCGCTGAAGCCAGAATTAGTTCATTACATACAATGTATGGCACAGATGAGATTTTTCAATATCGTATAATGAAATGTATCAACATTTAGAAGATTTGCAAAGCTTAACCGATATTTTCCCAATGACCCATGAATGACATCAGAAAACCATGCATGCATAAGAGATCCACTCAAAGTACAAAATAGATCAATGCACTTTAATGTAACAGAGTAGGAAAAGTTCATTGCTATGGTTTCAGATTTCACATTATAACCAGCCTTTACGGAGCCTGCTCCTGCTGAGTGTTGGTGTAGTATCAAAGATGGATGTCCATGATTATCTGAAAAGGCTCCTCCTCCCTTTTCCAACTACATATGTGTGAAGCTAGATTTTTTTTCATAAACTTCAATCAAAACAACACATCCCAACAAATTAGAGGCAGAAGCAGCTATAAGAATCCAGTCACCGTCTAATAAACCAGACATTAAAGAAATTTACAAAAATATAAAACAATACCACTCTTCTTAGTAATTTTTTCAGAAAATAAAATGTTTTTAATTTTCAAAATGTATTATTTATGTTAACATGTAATGGGTCTTTTATTATTATTATTATTTTTAGACAGAGTCTCCCTCTGTCTCCCAGGCTGGAGTACAGTGGCACAATCTCAGCTCACTGCAACCTCTGCATCCTGAGTTCAAGCAATTCTCCTGCCTCAGCCTCCCAAGTAGCTGGGATTACAGGCATGTGCCACCATGCCCAGGTAATTTTTGTATTTTTAGTAGAGACGGGGTTTTACCATGTTGGCTGAGCTGGTCTCGAACTCCTGACATCAGGTGATCTGCCCATCTCAGCCTCCCAAACTACTGGGATTACAGCCGCAAGCCACTGCACCTGGCCATATTACTATTATTTCTAAGTGAATTAATATTTTAACCTTTTCTCAGCTTTAATTTATAATGTGGTAAATACACACACACACACACACACACAAACATACACACACACACACACACACACACACACATATATATATATATATGAAACCCATAGAAACAAAATTTCTTTGGAGTTCACAATAATTTTTTTTTTTTTTTTTGAGACAGGCTCTCACTCTGTCACCCAGATCTCAGCTCACT
>CAUYLG010009821.1:0-75431 GCA_963573385.1 Cacajao melanocephalus
CATGGAAACTGAACAATCTGCTCCTGAATGACTACTGGATAAATAATGAAATGAAGGCAGAAATAAAGATGTTCTTCAAAACTAATGAGAACAAAGACACAACATACCAGAATCTCTGGGACACATTTAAAGCAGTGTTTAGAGGAAAATTTATAGCACTAAATACCCACATGAGAAGTAAGGGAAGATCTAAAACTGACACCCTGTCATCACAATTAAAAGAACTAGAGGAGCAAGATCAAACAAATTCAAAAGCTAGCAGAAAACAAGAAATAACTAAGATCAGGGTAGAACTGAAGGAGATAGAGACACAAAAAACCCTTCAAAAAAACCAATAAAGCCAGGAGCTGGATTTTTTTAAAAGATCAATAAATAGATAGACCACTAGCCAGACTAATAGAAAAGAGAGAAGAATTGAATAGATGCAATAAAAAATGATAAAGGGTATCATCCCCACCGATTCCACAGAAATACAAACTACCATTAGAGATTACTACAAACACCTCTAAGCACATAAAAGAGTAAATCTAGAAGAAATGGGTAAATTCCTGGACACCTACACCCTCCCAAGACTAAACCAGGAAGAAGTTGAATCCCTGAAGAGACCAATAATAAGGTCTGAAGCTGAGGCAGCAATTAATTGCCTACCAACAAAAAAAAGTCCAGAACCAGAAAGGTTCATAGTCAAATTCCACCAGACATAAAAAGAGGAGCTCATACCATTCCTTCTGAAACGATTCCAAACAATACAAAAAGAGGAAATCCTCCCTAACTCATTTTATGAGACCAATATCATCCTGATACCAAAACCTGGTAGAGACACAATGAAAAAAGAAAATTTCAGGCCAACATCCATGATGAACATTGATGCAAAAATCTTCAATAAAATACTAGCAAACCGAATCCAACAGCATGTCAAAAAGCTTATCTATCCATCACAATCAAGTTGGCTTCATCCCGAGAATGCAAGGCTGGTTCAACATATGCAAATCTATAAACATAATCCGTCACATAAACAGAACCAAAGACAAAAACCACCTGATTATCTTACTAGATGCAGAAAAGGCCTTCAACAAAATTCAGCAGCCCTTTATGCCAAAAACTCTCAATAAACTAGGTATGGATGGAATATAACTCAAAATAATAAAAGCTATTTATGACAAATCCACAGTTAATATCATATTGAATGGACAAAAACTGGAAGCATTCCCTTTGAAAACTGGCATTAGACAAGGATGCCCTCTCTCACCACTCCTATTCAACATAGTATTGGAAGCTCTGGCCAGAGCAATCAGGCAAGAAAAAGAAACCCACATTGATAGTGTATGTCACAGGAGAACAAGAGCCAACAGAAAGAGCTTCAAATAACAAAAGCTACAACAATTTGAACATTAAAATAAAGCAGTATTGGATTATAATTCAAAGTATCAAATAAACATCCATGAGTCTATATATATAAATAAGTGATTTTATAAATTAATAAATGGGGGAGAAGAGACAACTCTCCCACACAGAAGAATTCCAAATATAACTCCCCACATCTTATGTGCAAGCTGCACAGAGTTAGTTCTTTCTAATGTGTATGGTGTGGAAAGATGAGGGAGAAAGTAACTTTAAGGTGGAAAATCCTGACTACCTTAGCCTGATGATTAAGGTCAGCATCGAAAGCCATAAATCATGTGGATAGCATGTACCCTTGATATGATGTGATGAGACTGTCACTTCCTCTGCATACACCTCAACTTTAGTCTATTTATGGAAAAAAATCAGATAAATTCCAATACATGAGCATCCCACAAAATACTTGGCCAATACTACTCAAAACTGTCAAGGTCATCAAAAACAAGGACAAATCTGGGAAACTGGCACCGCTCAGAGGAGCCTAAGGAGGCTGATGACTAATTGTAATGGGGTATCATGGATAAGGTCCTGGAACAGAAAAGGGATATTAGGTAACAAATGGGGAAATCCAAATAAACTATAAACTTTAGTTAATAATAATGTATCACTACTAGGTCATTATTCATAACAAGTGTGCTGTGCTACTTGTATTAGTCCTTTTTCATGCTGCTGGTAAAGACATACCAGACACTAGGCAATTTACACAAGAAAGGGACTTAATTGAATAATTAAAGTTCCAGGTGGCTAGGGAAGCCTCACAATCATGAGCGAAGGCAAGAAGGAGCAAGTCACATCTTACGTGGATGGCAGGAGGCAAAAAAAGAGCTTGTGCAGAGAAACTCCCGTTTTTAAAACCATCAGATCTCAGAAGAACGACTCACTATCATGAGAATAGCATGGGAAAGACCCACCCCCAAAAATCAATCATCTCTCACTGGGTTTCACCCACAACACATGGGAATTATGGCAGCTATAAGATGAGATTTGGGTGGGGACACAGAGACAAACCATATCACCAGGTAATATCTTATATAGAGCATCAAATAGCTTTTAAAAATAACTTACTTCTCAGATAAATTTATTTTAATATTCCAGATATTAATGTATGCTGAAGATAGAGGTAATATTATTCAAGCAAAAGCAGAATTTGATGAAAGTATTTTAAATGCCAGTTGGCAGTACATTCAATGAATCCTCAGAATGTAGAACATAATTATATGTGTGTCAGAGAGGGGATCACCCAGGTCTGAAAATGAAATTGAGAAAGTATAACTTTCATGGGGTATGGAATGTTTTTGCCCAAAAGTTGTAAGAATGTGAAATAAGAGGTTTAAAAATGATTTTTTTCCTCAACAGAGTAAAAGAGTAGATCCTATGCTTCATTTCACTGCTGCCTACCTACAGGGAATGATATATGTTTCTAATACAATGGATGGTAGCTTAGGAAGAGGATCCAATAAAATCTATGTAGGAGCCAAGAATAAAATCCAAAGAAAGTGCTTCTAGTTAATCACTCTAATCAATTCCCCCTGTGCACCAGAGAAGGGCTCACATGTAAACCCAGTATTATTATAGGTATTTAGATTAGTCAAGAGCAGTGCTATAAGGATGAGAAGCCCAAAATTTTAATTTAAAGCCATTTCCTAATTTTAAAATATTTTCCATTTTTCTTCCTTCTCAGTTAAAGTCAAAATAATAATTTGTAAAGCTTTCAAGTCATGCTTCAAATTTTTCAATGACCATCTTTTTATGAGACAAAAAGTTGTGTGAAAAAGAACAAAATGCAAATAAGAAATGTGAGTTCAATTGTGATCACTTCAGTGTGCACAATATTGACAAGTTCCAAAATAATGATACATGCAGTAACTATGTATTTAATTTTGTATTTTCCCAATAGAGACATTTAATTGCCAAAGAAGCAATTAAAACCAGAACTCACATACTCCATATTTTTAAAATCTGAAGTTAATTCTATATGAGCATATCTCATGGCTAGAGACCAATTAGATATAAGCAAGGGGAAAAAAATTCCTTGCCAAATGATTTTGACCTTGTGATTTTGCTTATTTCCTTAGTATGGTCCTGTGCAAGTGAGACTGCATGATGTCCTGGGAGGTCCACTTGACTGACAGTTTCAGAGTTCTAATTTTGTTCTAAAAACCTCTAAAATACTGTGGACTCTTATGCAAATATTGTTGAGTCTCAGACAGATTATACCACAGAACAAGATGACCTCACTGTCACCCAGAGAAGGGAGGAGAAGTCCACATTAAAGCGTACTGGATACTCAACTGCATTGTAGGAGTAGCCAAGAAATTAATGTATTTTTTTTTCAGTCAGATAGAATAGTCAGTCTGATTTACATAGGTCCAACTACTCAAGAAGGTCCAATCCAAAAGATGAGATGCTCTGGGAGGCCAAGGCAGGCTGATGAAGTTCAAGACCAGACTGGGCAACATGATGAAACCCCAGCTCTACAAAAAGTACAAAAATTGGCCAGGTGTGGTGGCATGCACCTGTAGTCCCAGCTACTCGGGAGGCTGAGGTGGAAGGATTCTTTGAGCCTGGAATGCAGAGGTTGCAGAGAGCCGTGATCATACCACTGCACTCCAGCTTGGGCAACAGAGTAAGATTCTGTCTCAAAAAAGAAAAAGAAGATAGAGAGATCGGATGGAACAAGCAGAGGATACAAGACAAGACTGGTTCCCGATTATGCTCAGAGCAGGAAGACAGGTTGCTGGTCATACAGGAAGGATGATATGTACCATGCGGAAAACATCAGGGTCTTGGTCCCACAGATTGGAATTCAGGATTGGGTTTCTGGCACTACAGGACACTGGAGTGCTAAACACAGAGTGGCACAAAGCCACATGGGGGTGGCACAAAGACAATCCCGTGATCTAGGCTACCTCAACACAGGTCTGCACAGGTTGCTCAGGTACAAAGATTACCAGGACAGTACCTGTTACAATTACATTCTACTTCCTAGATAAACTATTAAACAAAACTTCCAATTTCCTCCCCATCCTAGTCAGAACTGGTATCAACACCAGGAGTAAAGGATGTTTGTTGGCTGTTCACTTCAGAGCCAGTGAAAGACAATGACTGTAAAAACATAAGAAATGACTAAATTTACCTCCTGAATTTTTTAATCTTACATTTTTTTTAATGTTTCTGTGCTTTCCTTAGAATCACTAATGTAATTGGTAAATCCAAATACAAATACTATTCAATATATGAACATTCCAGCACTGGGGATAAGTGGAGTTGGTGGTATTATTAATTTCACATTGATAGTACATAAGACATTAGAAACATTAAAGAGAAAATAGTTGTTTGAAATTGTTACATAGGTAGAAACTAAATATTGAAATAAGTTTGTTCAAAGTATAAAATCATTTATCAATGTACAAAATATGTTATATTACATGACCTTTATTTTCTGACTGCATTTAAATTGTATCCATCATCACCTTCACTAGACTGTGAAGGTGGAGAATGCATATTATTCATCTTTATAACTTTTCCTTTTATAAAGGAAGACTGGCTCACAGTAGGTACTCTTTCAATGAATGATTTCAAAAGGGATATTTTAAAACCAAGGTTATGATGTTGCTGGAAGGCTTTATGATCTTGACTTTGACAATAGGTTAAGTGTACTAAAAATTAGGCCTATTCTACCCATACAGTTGATCAATAAAGCAACAACATTATTAACAACAAGTACAAAGCCCCCTGGAATTTCCTGAATTGTTTTAATTTTGTCTATAGGGAAAAATGTTGCAAGGAAGTCATGGTGTAGTAGCACTGAAATACAATTATCAAACTGCATGAAGATTGAGTTTAACAACTCAAGTTCCATTGAGTTTTATTATTATTTTTGGCATGAAAATTTAAGTAGTTTATTTTTAAATATTGTATTGTAACACACTGTTCCTAGTAAAGGAAATTCTCTGACATTGAAATAAAATTTGACAACCAAGGAGTAAAAGAAGGAAAGAGATAGTAACAATCAGCTTATCAATTTTATAGCTAAAAATTAATGTGAAGTAGAAATAGTGAAAGATAACAGACAAACATATTATTTCAGGTAATTCATTTATAGTACCTCATTATAAATGGAATAAAGATTTGGTTATATAAAAACTACCTTACAAAAAAGTATCAGTGGAAAGATATGACATCCATGAACTATGTTGAATGGCCAGGGTGAAAATGCTGCAGCACACAACAGCCCAGGACTGACAACAGCAGCTACTGTGATTGTCAGCTTGTCTTTCATAGGTGGACCACAGGAACTTCCATAAATGGGTGTATTGTCTAACCATTTCCTTTGTATTACCAAAACATTCAACGTGTACCCATGGCTTTAACAGCAGACTGTTTAGAACCTAAACACAAGGAAATTCTTGGAAATGGATTGAAAATCAATTGATTAGAACTGAGCAATAGTTGCTTCTTTAATCAAGCATGAGCTCTCTGGCATCTCAAAGTCACAATTACTTCTCAGTAAGGGGGCCTGACGTTATTTGCCATTGGTCACTAAACTTGAGTTGCTAAACTCAGCCTGCCCAATCTCCATGTCATTGACCAAAGAAAGATTTTACCTTATCTTGCAAATATTCTCTCATATCTCTTGATTTCTCTTGCAAACCTTTGGAAAGAACAGGTGACGCTGTGATGAAGGCAAAAGATATTCACAAGGCCATCCAGACCACCTGTCTTAACTCATGCTATCAATGGGGCACTATTATACATAAGATGATCTGTTTCTTTCCACTTTTCGTGTGCAAATATTCATAAGGTCAGTGTTACTTTTAAATGTCTAGAGTGATTTCCACTAAGTGTGTATTTTTTAAATGCCAAATATATTAAGAACCAGTTATTGTATTCTTTTATCTCATGATATTTTTTAAAGGCAAAAATTAAAGAAATTGATATCATTATGTACATTGTCATTAATTATCAGAACTTCACAAGCTATGCATCTAGTTGCCCAACAAAACTTGAAGATAAGGTCTTTGTAAAATAAAGAGAGATAACATGCTATTGATAATGTACTATTTTGCTGAAGGTCCTTAGTCATCTAGTAGGTTCATTTTTCTAAATGCCCACTTTTCTCCTTCAGTGCTTTTGATTAAAATTCCAAAAATAGATGCAACTCTTTTGTAATATAGCAGGCAAAATATAAAGCAGACCATATTAATCTGTCAGCAAGCTTTAAATATTCTTTCTCTTGCCTTGTGCAAAACAAGCCTCATCTACCATGTATTTTCATCCCTCTGGCTTCCTTCCGGTTATTGATCTTTGCATTATTTCTGCAAGCACATGAAAAGATTTTATTATGTGTATGAATTAAGCCTATGATGCATACAGGCTGCTTTATTCAGCTGAATGTGTCTTTAATACTCTTCAAACTGAATCTGTTAAAACCATTAAGAGCCGTTTCCCATTATAACTTTTAAAGTTACTTGATAGCCTTACACAGTTTTACAACATGCACTAAATATAAATGAAGAGCAAATAAAGATAAATATTATACATCAGGGGGACTCATAAAACCACTGTTTAATTGTCCTGTCCTCTAGCTAAGCCCAAAAAAGTAGCACATAAAATCCTATTTTTAATGTTTTACAATTTTTGTCAAAACCTTGGGACTGCTCCCAGGATAAGGCCATATGCTGAAATCAGCATTAGGCAATTTCTCTCTGTCTCCCCATTAAAACAACAAAAGAACACACAAAAAAACAATCTAGAAGGGGAAATCTGAGTTCTGGCTTTTTAGTATCAATATTTTTAATTAGGAAGATTATGTTTTTTAACATTAAACGCAAATTATTCCTCAGGGATTTATTTTTCTATAATATATAATACTGAATGTTCACAATACATTATTTTAAATAGATGAGTCTCTTGCCCCACAGCATAAATACATACCATGCTATTCTAACAACCAAGAAACAGTTTATTCTCTTAATTACTTACAATTGCTTTATTCTCTAATAACATATATGGTGTGTTAAGAAAATAAAAGTAGAAACAATAAGGAAGAGTCTCTATGGAATTTACAAAATCCCACTGGATGAAGAATGGAAACCCTGAGCAGTTGGAGCAGGGTGGGGCAGCTGTCTAACACTAATTTTGGGTGTCCAACTTTTGTGATAGCCTACCTTGTGCTAGCCTAACTGACTCCACCTTAGCTGTAAACTCCATTTATTGCCTTTCCCTCCCTGCCATGTCCCCATTGGGTACATAACTGGGCCTCACTGACACTGTGCTTATGCCACGCTGACCCTGTGCTTATCCTACCATATAACCATTGTAACTACATCCTGCTTGGCAAAAACACCTGCTATTGTGTTTAACTCTCCTTGGACCCCACTTGGTGATTGTTTGGAAAATACCCTGTCTGCAACCACATCCCTCCAACCTGCTCATTCTGCTTCTGTGAAATTCCACTTCAGCTAGGTTCCCCCTCCCCTACCTAAATCAAGGTATAAAAAGAAATCAAGCCCCTTCCTCAGGGCCGAGATAATTTTGAGCATTAACCATCTCTTGGTCGCCGGCAATAAAAGACTCACAATTGGAACTCAGAGTGTGGCGCTCTCCTGCTAACTTCCTCGGATATAACACTTTAACAATAAAAGATATAAATCTTTTATTCTCTCACCAATTACTATTACTAATAATACCATCACTACATAATATTAGTCATTATATTACTATAAATTAATATTTAATTGATCAATCTCCAGAAGTACATAATTTATATACTCATCCAAAGGATTATACACTCTGATATCAGACAATATAATGATAGCTTTGTATTCAGAAAGCATATTTTAACAGAAAAAGTCAAATGATAATTTTAAATAGACTTTAAAACAGTGTACAAGTAAAAACACACTGTTTTTTTATTTCAAAAGTTGAAGGAAGATATCCAGTCATTAAACAGTCTACAGAACATATACCAGTAGATTTCATTTAAAAAACTATGTACAATATAAAAAGAGCTGAAAACAGTCTTCACTGTAAAAATAATTTAAAACAAACTTTTCAATTTAAAATATTATGTATTGCACAAATACATAATGCAAATGGAAAACTAAATATACTGCATTCTTTAGTGTAGCCAAATAAATTCAGATTGAGATATCATTTAGGTATAGAAATAGCCATTTAATACAGTTTTTTTTCTCTGGCAGTACTGGTCTTGGCCAAGTACTTTATGCATAAAGAACAGCTATATTTCAAACCCTTTTTATTGTAATAAATACTAAAGCAACATAGGAATATTTTATTAATGTAAGAGTAATGTTCAAAAATGGTCTGAAAAATAAATGCTTGCTGTGCAATTTCATAAAATATGAACTTCTTGAAAGGCTAGAAGCTTTTGCAGCTGAGAAAGTTCATCTCTAGTTTTAAGCATTTCAGTGACTAAAATGAAATGGGGAAATTAAAGAACCAGAGTCAAAATCCATGATGTATAAAATGTGAGCATAATGAAGCAAGATTTAAAGCTCTCTGAGAATAGACCAATGCACAGAAAAATTAAATTCTACCCATGAAAGAGTGACTATTTCTGCCCCTGATTCACTAAAGTAGAAAGGAATTTTCAATAATAGAAAGGAAAAAAAATTATTTCATGGGCAAAAGGTTTGAACAGTCATTTGATAAAAAAGGCTATTAAAATAGCCCAAGCATATGGGAAGATGCTCAACCTAATTATTCAATAGGAAGTACAAATTAAAACACAAAATAAGATACTACTAAACAACACATCAGTGGCTAAAATTTAAATGGCAAACAATTGTAAGTGTCAGCTGGCCGGATGTGGTGGCTCACACCTGTAATCCCAGCACCTTGAGAGACTGAGGTGGGCAGATCATGAGGTCAGGAGAGTGAGACCATCCTGGCCAACATGGTGAAACCCCATCTCTACTAAAAATACAAAAAATTATCTGGGTGTGGTGGCGTGTGCCTGGAATCCCAGCTACTAGGGAGGCTGAGGCAGGAGAATAGCTTGAACCCAGGAGTCGGAGGTTGCAGTGAGCTGAGATTGTGCCACTGAACTCCAGTCTGGCAACAGAGTAAGACTCCATCTCAAAAAAAAAAAATTGTAAGTGTCAGCAAGGATGTGGAGCAACTGGAACTCTCACTCATACAAGTTGAAGGAAATGTGAATTGATACAATAATTTTGGAACAGTTCTTAATAGCAACTATAAAAACTAAGTATATGCCTACCCTATGGCCAAATAATTTCATTCTTACATATATACCCAAGAAAAATAAACATATATATCCACTAAGATATAAGACCAGAATATTTTTAGCTATTTTCTTTACAATTGCTTAAAACTAGAAACAGCCCAACTGTCTATTAACAGCAGAATAGATATTTTGTGGAATATTCACCTCCCTAGTTAATATATTTTTAACAGCAGAATAGATATTTTGTGGAATAGTCGCCTCCCTAGTTAAAAATATATTAACTAGTTAAAATATATTAACTAGTTAAAATATATTCACCTCCCTAGTTAATATATTTTTAACTAGGGAGGTGACTATTCCACAAAATATCTATTGATTAATACCATTAACATGACTGATTTTTACAGTCATAATAATGAGCATATACAGGCAAAATAACACATTATAGACAAATGACACAAAGAAATACAAACTGTGTGATCACATTTCTGTTAATAGAATGAGTTTTTGTTTTATTTTTGAGACAGGTGACCCTGTAAAAAATACTCTGTCACCTGGGCTGGAGTGCAGTGGTTTGATCACAGCTTACTGGAGCCCTTACCTCCTGGGCTCAAGCAACCCTCCCACTTCAATCTCCCAAGTAGCTGGGACTACAGGCATGCTCCATTACACCTGGCTAATTTTTGTATTAAAATAGGAGTATATGTTTTGGGATAAGATTGTGGATAGGTAGGTTCTGACAGGATATGAACTCTAGGGAACTTTCTTGTATGCTGGAAATGTTCTATGTCCATCTGAGTGGTGGTTACAGTTACACAATTGTATGTGTGTGGAGAAATTAGAACACATTAATACATAAATATATATATATATAAATCATCACCTGAGATTTTGGTACTTTATAGATATTATATCTCAATAAAAAAATTAACAATTAAAGATTTTATATCTTAATAGTAGAGACGGATATAAGACTTATCTCCTTTTAGTGGAGAGCACTGATGCTGGATAGCTTGTTTCCTTCCTCAACATGAAGAGCCAACAAATAATTTGTTTTCTTTGGCATCTGGTCTTCTGCCTATATATGATATATGTATTAGTGTCTGAGGGCTGCTGTAACAAATTACTAAAAACTTAGCGACTTAAAACAACAGAAATGTATTCTGTCACAATTTCAGAGACCAGAAGTCCAAAATCAAGGTGCTACTAGGGCAATATGCCCAGGGCTGCACTCCCTCTAGAAAAGAGCCCTTCCTTGCCTCTTAACAGTTTTCTGGTGGCTCCAAGTAGATGACTCCAAGCTCTGCATCTGTCTTCACATAGCTTTTTCCTCTGGGTCTCTGGGTCTCCTCTTCTGTTATAAGGGACTCGTCATTGGACTGAGGGGCCACCCAGAAAATCCAGGATGTTCTCACTTGGAGGTTTAATTATTTCTGTGAACACCTTTTTTTCAAATAAGTCTTTCTTTTCTTTTGGGTATATACCTAGCAGTGTGATTGCTGAATAATACGGTAACTATTTTTAGTCTCTTAAGGAAACTCCAAGCTGTTCTTCATAGTGGCTGTATTCATTTACATTCCTACAAACAGTATACAAAGATCCCCTTTTCTCCACACCCTCACCAGCATTTGTTATTGTCTGTCTTTGGATAAAAACCATTTTAACTGGGCTGATACGATGTCTCATGTAATTTTGATTTGCATTTCTCTGATGAGCAATGATGTTGAGCAAATTTTCATATGCTTGTTTGCCATTTGTATGTCTTCTTTTGAGAAATCTCTATTCTGATCTTTTGTTCACTTTTTGATTATTAGATTTTTTCCTATAGAATTGTTTGAGCTCCTTATATATACTTGTTATTAATCCCTTGACAGAAAAATGTGCTTGCAAATATTTTCTCCCATTCTGTGCATTGTCTCCTCACTTTGTGGAGTGTTTCCCTTGCTGTGCAGAAGCTTTTTAATTTGATGTGATCCCATTTGTCCATTTTTGCTTTGGTTGCTTTGCTTGTGTGGCATTACTCAAGAAATCCTTGCCAGATCCAAAGTCCTGAAGAGTTTCCTCAATATTTTCTTGCAATAGTTTAATAATTGGAGGTCTTAGGTTTAAGTCTTTAATCCATTTTGATTTAATTTCTGCACATGGTAAGACATAGAGGTCTAGTTTTATCCTTCTGCATATGGATATTCAGTTTTCCCAGCAACATTTTTTGAAGAGACTGTCCTTTCCCCAGTGTATTCATGGCACCTTTGTTGAAAACAAGTTCACTGTAAATGTATGGATTTGTTTCTGGAATCTCTGTTCTGTTCCATTGGTCTAAATCTCTGTTTTTATGCCAGTATCATGTCATTTCGGTTACTATAGCTCTGTAGTAATTTGAAATCAAGTAATATGATTCCTCCAGTTTTGTTCTTTTTGTTCAGGATAATTGTGGCTATTCTGGGTCTTTTGTGGTTCCATATAAATTTTGGGACTTTTTTTATTTCTGTGAAGAATGTCATGGGTATTTTGTAGGTATTGCTTTGAATCTGTAGATTGCTTTGGGTAATATGAACCTTTTAGCAATATCGATTTTTCCAATCCATGACATGGAATATCTTCCCAAAATTTTGTACCACTTCAATTTCTCTCATCAACGTTTTATATTTTTCATTGCAGAGATCTTTCACTTTTTTGGTTAACTTAGTTTCTAAGTATTTAATTTTATTTGTAGCTATTGTAAACAGGATTATTTTCTCAGTTTCTTCTTCAAATTGTTCCCTGTTGGCATATAGAAATGCAACTCATTTTTGTATGTTGATTTTGTATCCTACAACTTTACTGCGTTCATCACTTCTAATAGTTATTTGGTGGTATCTTTAGGTTTTTCCAAATGTAAGATAATATCATCTGCAAACAAGGATAATTTGACACAAGCACCCCTGTGGCCACCACAACTGGGACAGCAGTGTGTCAAACCTGAAGCCAGCCCTGTACTGAGTCTTGCACAAGGCCCATGGTAACTACTGCCTGGCTACCACCTATGTTCACTCAAGACAATCAGCAGTTGCCAAAGCTAGCCAGACTATGTCTTCACCTTCAGGGGAGTGAGGTCCCACTGTCCCTGAGAGGATCCAGAGATGCCATCCAAGATTCAAAGCCTAGAGTCAGAAACCTTAGGAATCTACCTGGTGCTCTCTTCTGCTGTGGCTGAGCTGGCACTCAAGCCATAAGACCGAGTCCTTCCCACTCTTTCTTCCCCTTTCCACAAGCAGAGGAGTCTCTCAATGGCCACCACTATCCCAGGTCAGCAATGAGTACAGCCTGGCTACCACTGATGTTCACTCAAGGCCCAAAGGCTCTTCAGTCAGCTTGTGATGAATGCTGCCAGGCCTGGGACTCTCTCCTCAGGGCAGTTTGTTTCCCTCTGGTCCAGCTGAAGTTCAGCAATGCCATTCAAGAACAAAGGCCTGAAATTGGAGACCCCAAGAGCCTCACTTAAGCTGCAAAACAAAGTCCTCTTTAGTCTTCCTTCTCCTGTTCTCAAGCAGGAGTCTCTCCCCATAGCCACCACAGCTGGGAATGTGCTGGGTCACATCTGAAGCCAATATGCCTCTGAGTTTCACCCAAGGCCCATGCGAGTACTGCCTGACTACCACTGCTGACTATTCAGGGCCCAAGAACTCTTTAGTGAGCAGATGATGAATCCTGCCAGGACTAGATCCTTCTCTTCTAGCTCAGCATGTATCTAGAAATGTCATCCAGGAGCTAGGGCCCGTACTAGAAGCCTCAAAACTCTGCCTGGTACCCTATCCTGCTGTGGCTGAGCTGGTATCCAAGTTGCAAGACAAAGTCCTCTTTACTTTTCCCTCTCCTCTTTTCAAGTGGAAGGCAGGAATCTCTCCTAGAGATGCGAACTGTGCTATCTAGGGTCGGGGGAGGGGTGGTGCAAGGAGTCCCTAGGCTTACCCAGCTAGTATCTCACACGCTTCCCCAAGTCCACTGGCTCCAAATCCAGCACAGCCCCAGGACTTGCCCAGGAATTGCAGTCCTTGTGGCCTAGGCTGTCTTTCAAGTTTATTTAAAACCCCAGAGCACTTTAGCCCACACTGGCAAGGCTTGCCAGAAGCCAGAACTCAGGTTCGAACCATTGGGATGGGTGATTCCCCTCTGGCAGAACTGGTCTAAATGCTCCCTCCACGGGTGCTGACTGAGTTTTGCCCAGGGTTGCTTTCCACTGTGACAGGTCAGCACTGAGCTCCGGTGAAAAGTCCCAGAATCCCCACACTCCTTCACCCTTCAACTGCACAAATGCTCTCTCCATACCACACAGCCACTGCCAGAGGATGGAGAAAGCATGGCATCAGGGAGTGAAGACTAATTTTTTCTATCCTCTTCACTGCCTCTTCCAGTGATAGAAAGTTAAAACCAGGTGCTGTGATTGCTCACTTGATTTTTGGGTTCTCATGAAGGTGCCTTTTTGGATATTCAGTTTGGTGTTCTTACAGAGAAGATGCTCAGTGGAGGCTTCTATTCAGCCATCTTGCACTGCCTCCTTTTTAAAACAAATTTATTACCGTAATTAAATAGTTGAAGTTATATAGTAAATACTGAGCAATTATTTATACAAAAAAAATTTGTTACAAAAATTATAAGTAATTTATGAGTATTTTGTTCTTAAAATGTAATTTCATTTACAAAAATTCTATTTCCATACAACTATTTATCTATGCATAGAGTGAAACCCATCTGTGTTATTTAAAATGCAGTCGTTATTGCATTACAAGAAACAACTTTGGCTTTCACCAACAGTGTAAGCAATTATCTTAAGCCAAATGTCTTTATTCTTCTGTCCTCTCAAACATAAAATGGCAATTTTCATTTGCTGAATATCCGCATTGAAATGGAGAATTGCCTTTTGTTGTGCAAAAGACAAAATTCTATAAGAACTGCTAAGAAGTATTTCCCCACATTAACATATTATGAGGTGTGGATTTTTTTAAAGCTTTTCTATTATCAGTACTGTAATTGGACAGATGTCTGCCACATACTCCATTTCTGCACTAAGAGCCAGATTTTCCTAAGAGCTGACTATTGGGAGCATTTTAAATTATAACATAAAATACTCATTGAGTATTTTGAAAATGAAAATTTTAGTCATTCTGAAAAGTTTGTAGATGTTTTAGAGTATAGACTTTAAAACGCAAAGCACAAGCAGTAGGACAAGATGTAGCAAGCCAGACACAAGAACACAAAAGAACAGCAGAAGCTGAGGGCTAGACTTTTTACATGAGTCAGTAGCTGTGTCCTATCATGAGGCATTTTCCTCAAGACATGCTGATTCCAACTGATCTGGCAAGGTGGGGCTGGATGTCAGAAGTTAGCCTCACTAGGTTAGGACTAACCACTTGGCTATAGATACAAGCTAGAGGAAAGCAGCTAGCAGTATACAAGGTGGTAAAGGATGTGCTTAAATTTTAGGCATATCCAAATTCAAACACCATGTGAAGTATTTACTAGTTATGTGACTTGAATAATCTACTTGGACATTGCTATGGTCTGAATGTTTCCTTCCTCCAAAAATTCATATGTTGAAATCTAATCCTCAGTACAATAGTATGAAGAGGTGGGACTTTTAGGAGGTGATTGGCTCAAGAGGGCAAACCCTTCATGAATTGGATTAGTGCCCTTATAGAAGGAACCTAAGGAAACTTGATTTCCCCTTCTGCCATGTGAGGATGCAGCAAGAAAGTGCTGTCTAGGAAGCAGAAATAAATTTCTCACCAGACACCGAATCCGCTGGTACTGTGATCTTGAATTTCCTAGATTACAGAACTGTGACCAAAATATTTGTTATTTATAGATTACCCCATGTGTGGTATTTTATTATAGCAGCTCAAACAGACTAAGACAGGCATCCTAAGACTTAGTTTTCTTATCTGAAAACAGGGATTAAAAATAATACCTACCTTGTAGAGTTATGATTGGCATTTAGTAAACAGTTATTATTATTACTTAATTGCATAGGGAGGTGGTGAAGCAAGTCTCAATTTTAATTGTTGTTAATATTTTATTGGCATCTGAATGGTGACTCCACGTGCAAACAGCAATTTCTTGAAGGTGGTGCTGCTTGTTAACATGTAAGTGACAATGCTAGTCACTCTTTTTGGTGTAAGATCTCAGGCAACATTTGGTAGTAGGGGAGGCATTGATCTTTGATTAGAATTTGTATCAGAATCTCATTTGTAATGTTGTTTGTTTGTTCATTTGTTTGCTTGGTTGAATAAAAGTACATCTTTTCTTTGTCTTCTTTTCTGAAGCAGCTCTATAATGATACTGATGCTTAACCCTAGATGAAAGTGTCCACCCAAGAAGAGAGAGGTTTTTTAACAGCGAAGCAGACTATCTAGTCACCACCCAGATAGACTACAATATAGGGAAGCTGGAGCATGCATTTCAGGAACCAATGAGAAGGCCCAGATGTGAAGATTTGGAAAATTCAGTACTGCTTTGAGAAGATCCCATCTTTGTGGATATGTGGGTCTTAGAATCTCAACTCTGATGACGTAGGCAAATCCCTCCTGCTAAAGAGGTCATGATCCTTATCTTATCACTAGCTTTAGAATTGGCTCCTCAAGGCAGACAGACTCTGATGAAGACAGGTTGTTATGGGCTGAATTGTGACCCCTCTGCTCTTAAATTCATATGTTGAAGTCTTAACCCCTAGTGTCTGAGAATGTAACCATATTGGAGACAGAGTCTTTAAAGGAGTAAGTAAGACAAAATGAGGCCATTAGGTGGGCCCTAATCCAATATGACTCATGTTCTTACAAGAAGGGGAAATTTGAACACAGAAATATACAGAGGGAAGACGATATGAGGATGTCCAGGGAAAAGGCCATTTATAAGCCAACGAGAGAAGCCAGAGACAGATTCTTCCTCCATGTCCCTCATCCTACAGACACCTTGATCTCAGACTTTCAGCCTCCGGAACTTTGAGAAAATAAATTTCTGTTGTGGTCCTCAATGGTGGAAATTGAAGGAGGAAATGTGGAACAGAACAGCAGACTCGGGTTATCCAAGGCTGCTGACTATCCAGCTTTTCTATGAGAAATCTTTGGGTCACTGCCCAGCACTGAATATTATTAGGGCACTGTTGATCAGAAAGCTTTAGATCAAAATTAAGACTAAGAAAAAATATCATCTAAATTGCTTCTAACACTTGAATAGGAGACACCATGACCTAAAATGAATTAGCTTTAAACAATGCCAAGGTGCTTTTGTACTTTTGACTGCTCTTTTTTGTTCCTGAGAAAAAAGAATGAGGGGATTTTCTAATATTTTCTTATCGTAACCTTGTCATCTGTTTTCACATAATCTTAACCACAACCACACAAATACATGCAAACACCACCTCACTGCCTGAACACAAACACATTCTCATAAGTCTGCACATATAATCAATACAATCAATGGAACAGTACTTTATTGAATAGATTGTGAGGTATAGATTTTCCTTCCTTTATTTTTTAAACAAGATCTTGCTTTGTCACCCAGGCTTGAGTACAGTAGTACAATTATAGCTCACTGCAGCCTCAAATTCCTGGGCTCTAGCAATCTTCTCACTCAACCTCTTGAGTAGCTAAGACTGCAGGCACACAACACCACGCTTAGCTAATTTTTGATTTTTTTTTAAAGATGGGTATCTTGTTATACTGCCCAGACTGATCTTGAACTCCTGAGCTCAAGCAATCCTCCAGCCTCAACCTCCCGAGTCACTGGGATTACAGGCGTGAGCCACTTCACTGGCTGCAGATTTTCTTCAGAATCAACATTCCTTAGAAAGTTTACTATGCCAGTATATCAATTCATTAATCCCAGACAGTTGTTTCGCCATAAACGTTTTAGTCAACTGTACTTCTGATTCTGATCATACAACCCCCACCACTACTAAAGAGTGAATATTACTTATAATTAACCAAATGTATATTGAAGGTATTTTTAGATGGGGCAGAGACGCAAGTGTCTATTTTTATCAGGAAAAAAAAAACTGTGTTAATTGTTTCTTTTATAACCATTAAGTTTTTTAAAAAGATGAATTGGGAAATTAACACATATGGTTTTTAAGTGTAATATTTCAATAATGGTGTGTCTTTATTCACATAATAAACAGGTACTGTGCTGGGCTCTAGAAGTGTCACTATGAACAGGACTGATGTGTTCCCTGCTGCAAGCCTCATATCTCTGAAATCATACTGATGCCTTACACCCTAAAAATGTCATGCAAACTTACTTATGTAAGTTTGGAATGAGGAGAAAGCAAAATAAATAAATAATTAATTAATTAATTAGCTACAAATGGTCATAACTTTGTGAAAGAAATTAACAAGACAGTAAGACAGAGAATGATAGGGAAGGTACCTATTTCAGATGGGTGATGTGGAAAGACCACTCTGGTGATGCAGCATTTCTTTCATCCTTGACAATTCAACCATAACTGTGGTAAATTTTGTTTCATGATCAAAATCAGAACATTTTAGCCATAGGGCACAGTGCAAAAATGCAAACATCTTCAATCAAATACAGTTCTGTGCTTGTCCCAAGTTGCATGCCTCATGTCTCTGAAATCATACTGATGCCTTACACCCTAAAAACGTCATGCAAAAATAAGAAAATAAAGGAGTCGACTCTGGTGCATAGTCTTAAAGTTGTGCAACATTCCAAAGTTACTGTATTCAGCTTACAGAAATAGACAAGTCATTGGGTTTGGTTTCCGGCAGACCAGCATGCAGCACTTAATCCCAGCAAGAATACCACAAGTACATTCAATTCTATAAGAGCAATATGCATTTCAGCATTCCTTTATCAGCTCTACTCACAGTGAATAGAGAAAGAAAAAGGGAATTTGAGAATAACCTGAGTATTCACCAAGTTAGCTGCTTTGGTAAATTTCAATAGATTACTAAGTACTTTAGGCCACGTGATAGCCAACTGCACATACTATACAGTTCTTCCTAAGTTTTTGATTATTTCAATCTGCTCTTGTCTGGAAGCTCTTCTTTATTAACCAAGCTTTAGGTATTTACTGTAGAAAGATCATAAAACATAGAAAGCAGAATAAATAAATAAATAGCTACAAATAAATAAGCAATAAGAAATACAGAAGAAAAAGAAATAAGGAAAATTACCCCTGTGGTAAATCAAAGGTAATAATGGTCCCAGTTTGTCACTCCTCCTTGTCTCTATACCATGTGCCCATAGCTCAATGGTGCTCTCTCATTCTGTACTCAGTCATAGGACTTGCTTTCAGAGAAGCAAAACTGGGCAGAGAAAATAGGTGAGCTTAGCTGCAGATCCAGTGAGTCTTGGCTAACTGGTTGGAAGCTCTGGAGCTAGAATGGCCCAAGTTGCCCCAAGGGGACAACTGACAAGTGTGACACAAGCAGAAGCACGAGAGGCACTTGCATGATGGTGCTTGCTTGCTCTTACCCTCTGCTACTGCTGTAAGAACTTGACCAAGCTGCCTGTCTTGTCCCAGGAGAAAGATGAGAGATTCAAGGACCAGAGCTGAGCTGCCCCAGTCACCCCTGCCAAAGCTTTCTTAGATGCCACCTAGACTTGTGAGAGGGCCTACCCAGGGTCAGCAGAGTCACCTTCTGAACCTACAGCTGACAGTAAACACATGGGAAGAGCCAAACCCAGGCCTGATCAGATAAATCATGTAGACTTATAAGCTAAACAGATGCTTATTGTTATCTACCACGGAGGTTTTTTGTCATTGTTTATTAAGGAGAATAATCAATTTCTGATATACACACTACTCTAAAACAGAACAATCTATCATTGCTCTCATTTGGCTAAAGCATTTGGTCCAGCTTATGGTCTTTTGATAGCTATCCACATCAGCAGAGACCAGGATACATGAATTTCGTTTCCTGGTTCCCTACAACATGGTGCTGGAATAGGTGTTAGTAGAGAAAAATCTGACTGTAGCTCTAACAGTAGAAGTTCACTGTAGTAAATAGGAGTCACTTTCTTTTTTTGAGTCAAGGTCTCATTCTATCACCCAGGCTGAGTGCAGTGAAGTGGTCACAACTCACTGCAGCTTGGACTTCTGGGCTCAAGAGATCCTGCCACCTCAGCCTCCCAAGTATCTGGGACTGTAGGCATATGCCACCATGCTTGACTAATTTCTGTTTTGTTTTGTTTTTTCTTGTAGAGACAGGGTCTTGCTATGTTGCCCAGGCTGGTCTCAAACTTCTGGATACCAGCAATTGTCCTGCTTCGGCCTCCCAAATTGCTGGGATTACCAGCCTGAGCACCGCACTTGAACAAATTAGAGCAATTTTTTATTTGCCATCCAGTCAATCAGCAAGGAAAAGACTCCGAGAAAAAGAAAAGGTAGACAATCCCATCAGTATTAGGGTTCTTCAGAGGGGCAGAACAAACAGAATATTATACGTATATACAGAAGGGAGTTTACTAGGAAGAATTGGTTCATACGATTACATGGCAAAGTCCCACGATAGCCATCCACAAGCTGGGGAAAGAAAAAGGCTGGTAGTGGCTGAGTCCAAATCTGAAAGCCTCAAAACGCAGTGAGAAAGCAGACATCTGCAAGCCAAGGAGAGACACCTCCAAAGAGCCTTGCTGGCACCTCGATCTTGGACTTTCAGCCCTCAGAACTGTAAGAAAATTAATTTCTGTTGTTTCAGCCATCCAGTCTGTGGTATTTTGTTATGACAGCTCTAGAAAACTAATACATTATCCTTGAATTTCTTCTTTTCTCTATTATACAAACCCCCTTGCAAATCTCTTCCAGTTCCAAGGTTTCAAAATATCATCTATATGCTAGCGACTCCCTAATTTACCTATCTAGCCCTGACCTTGTTTCTTAAATCCAGACTCATATATGCAACTACCTATTTTCCTTGACATTCCTCCTGGAAAGTAATAAATAGGAAACATGTTTCATATGTGGAAAACTGAGCTCCCATACACCCCTCCAATCTTCTTTTCCTGCTTGCTTTCTCAGCTTAGTAAATGGCAAACATAATTATTTTAGTTTCTCAGCCCAAACACCCTGGAACTGTCCATGCCTCCTTACCTCTCTCATACCCTTCACCCCATCCATCAGCAAATTCTATCAACTCCAGCTTCAGAATATATAGAATTCAATGCTTCTCACCACCTCCACTGCTAAGACTCAGGTTCAAACTGCCATAATCTCTCTCCTGGATTATTGCAATAAGTTGTAACTGGCTTCTTCTTCACCCTTGTTCTCCAGAAGACTATTCTCCATACAGCAGCCAGAATAATCCATTTGACCGTGAGATTCTTCTGCTCAGTATTGTTCAGTAATTCCCCATAGAACTTAAAATATACAGTTAGATAGAAGGGATAAGTTATAGCATTTGATAGCACAGCAGGATTTTAAAATCCTTGTATATAAATTATTACATCCCAATCTCAACGATTCACAAGTTCCTGTTTAAAGAAAGAGGATTACTAAATGTTCTGGTGATAAATAAGATACCAAATAATCTGTATTCCTTTAATTTGGATTCCAACATATACATTTTTTATAGGGGACAGAATTCAGTCTGTAACTAACAATAATTCAATTTAGTCATAACGATAATTTATTGTATATTTCAAAATAGCTAGAAGAAAAGAATGGTAATGCTCCCAATACAAAGAAAAGGTAAATATGGGAGGTGATGGACATCCCAATTACCTGGATTTGATCATTACACAAGTATCAAAACATTACATGTACCCCAAAAATATGTACTAGAATTATATATCAATTTTAAGACCCCAGTAGATAAAGTCATAACTTCCCTGTCACTGCTGATTTGCATAAAGTATAAATAACTAAATAAATTTTAAAACTTAAGGTAAATACCAAAGACCTTAAGGTTCCTATGTGACCTGTCTAGTACCTTGCTTCCTCTCTGACAATAGCACCTCCTTCTCCTTCACCTCTCTTCATCCACAATGGTCTTCTCACTATTCCTAAATGTTCCAGAAGTGGTCCTACCTTACGGCTCAGGCATTTGCCATTTCCTCAGATGGAATATTTTTCCAACATGTCTTGATGTGGCTCACCTTCTTGAGATATATGTGCAAATGAGACCTCAATAAAGCCTCTCCTGGCCATCCTATCTGAAATTGCAGTGCACCCCTTTCCCCAGTCATTTCCTACCTTTCTTCCTTTCTTCCCCTTAGCACTTCTGAAGTCCAACATGTTGCTTACTTATTGTGCTCATTTTCTGTCTACCCCACTAGAATGTAGCTCCAAAATGGCCAGAAACTGAATTTGTCTCCACATCCTCCATAAAGCAGTGCCTGGCATAGGACTGACCCTCAGTATGCAATGGCTGAGTCAGATAACTGCATGTTCTCCAAGGGAAGGGGAAAGAGCTCTGCATCGTTGGAGAAGAAGGAAAAGGGATGATATCGTAGTTCAGGTTTCCCTCAGAGAAGAGCCTAGAACAAAGACTTGGTTGCAGTTAGTTTATTTCCAAGCTGATCCTAGGAAACAGGAATGAGGGAGGAGAGAGAGTCAGACACAGAGAGAGAAAAGCCATTATATGGTGCTTTATTGAGGTTTCTGCTGTAGGCAACAAGAGCAGTACTCTGCCAGAAGGTGTGAGAAGCATAGCTGGAAGCCCTCCCAGAACTGTCTACCAGAAATATAGGAGATTGGAACATTTTTCCACTACCTCCCATCTCCCATTGGTTGAAGGGTGTCCTCTGGGGATTCATCCCTCCCCAATCCCTGCACCTTCAGGCAGCAAAATTCAAGCCAGCTGAGAGATCTCTGTGTTGGAAAAGACCCTGGGGAAGAATGTAAGAGACACCTGCAAGAGCTTCCAGCAAGATCCTGGCAGAAAGAGAAGAATTTGAGCTTTTACGAACTGTCTACCACACTGTGGTTAAAATCAGAAGAGAGCTGAATAAAGGCAACATAGGCACCAGGAGCATCTGTCTAAGATTAGGATATCAAAACATAGGGTATGTTCTTTGCAATTGACTATCATTTATGCAGATTTCTCATTATCACCATAATGACTTACAAACAATAATTCCTAATACTTATATAGCATTTTATGCATATTTGTGTTTCCCAATTTCCTTATGAGGCAAGTATTAGGATTATTTTTCAAGACTAAAAAAGGGGAAGGATAAAGAATATTTCTTATGGAGGTAATAATGTAGCAATCAGAGATAAAAAGATTAAAATAATTTTTAAAAACATGAGAGCTTTGCCCAGAAAACTGGCAAAGTTGTTCATAGCATCATATTACTCAGTGTCCATAAGAATACAATGAAATGATGCTTTATACACCATGAAGAGAAAAACTGATAGACTCCTTCCAGAGATAAATTTAAAATATGCATCAAATATATTTTTAAATAGTCATTCATATCCTCTGACCCATTAATTATTTCAAAGGGAAACAGAACTTTTATATTCAAAAACATTCATTATAATATTGAATAACAAACAATTGGAAATGGCTAAAATATCCAACAGCATGGGGTGGTAAGATAAAATATGAAACCTCCATATATTCTTTTCCTCCAGATGCTTTAAACTTCATGTTTTTGAGAAAAACCCAGTGACAATTGTTAGGTAACAAAGCATCATTTAAAACTATTTATTCAGAATATTACAAATTTGTTTTAGGTATAAATATATATACACCTTCAGTATGTAAGTATGTATATTTATATATGCACTAATATACCTGTATAGAGAAAAGACAAGAAAGTAGACCAATATATTAATAGTGGATCATTCTGAGTAGTGATGGGAGGTTTCAAGGCACTTTTTATTTTGTTTTTATACCATTCAGTGTGCTTTAATACTTTAGACAGAAATTCAGAAATAATTGTTTTCTTCACACATATAGGAAAATCAATACCAGCTTTTCCAAAATTTGTAAACTACAGTGGAAATCAAGATAAATTCATAATTTTAAAAATCCTAAAAGTAAGTCATAAATGTATATATAAATTATTACATCCCGATCTCAATGATTCACAAGTTCCCTATTTAAAGAAAGAGGATTGCTAAACGTTCTGAAGATAAATAAGACACCAAATAATCCATATTCCTTTAATTTGGACTCCTTACATGTTTAACTTAGCATTTTACCTGTCTGTGGAAAGACTAAAGAGAAACTCTCTCTGCTAAAGCTAGAAATTTAAATAAATCAATATTAAGTAGGTAATCTACTGAGTCCTTCTGGGGGAAAAACTATAGATTATATTGACTATAAAAATTCTTAGGGGCAAATAAAAAGCAAGGCAGCAAACCTTTATATTTAGTACAGATTCTTGCCTCTAGCTAAAATATAGAATTATCCAAGCTACTTTGCTTTGCTAAGCTCATGAGGTAGTCCATCTGCAAAATTCCTCTAAGGTCAGGCAAGGTCACTGAGTCAGTCTGGGTTATAGGATCAGAAGTAGCCATACACAAAGCTGGGAAGCCAGTATCTTTTCTTCCTCTGCACAGTATGTACCACACGCATGCACAAATCTGTCCTTTGGAGTTCCTGCTTCTATTCCATACCTACAAAGCCACCTTGTCCTATTCTGAACATACTCTCACTCTTACCCTAGCCATCAGAGTTGACCCAACATGGATTACAATATTTCCTGGTATAAGCTTGGGCTATTTTTCCATCCCTCCCTTCTTTGTCTCTAATCTCCAACCAACCTGAAAAATTACTTTTCCCTTTAAAAAAATTGTAATGACTGGTGGGGCATGAAAATTGGTTATGAGGTTTTCTTCTTCTGGGCAGCAGACTCAGGGCTCTTCTAGAAGTCACGAGTAAGAGAGAGGAAAGGCTGTAATACAAGAATTGCAGATACTCTTGTCTGACCATTAACGGAAATGCTCTGGGGCAGGCTAGGCTTTGAAGTCACACCAAGCCAACAGCCACCATCATTCCAACCGTCAGTGCCAAGCCCTGAAAGAAGGAATAAATGTTGGCATCTTTAAAGGCAGCTAAGCAGGGTTTTGTTGGAGTTGCTGGGAGCAGTTAAAGGGGACAATCACTAAAACTCATACCTCCTATCTAACTGAAACTATTGTCCAGCATGAAGAACATTGTTAATAATAATGTACTGTATATTTCAAAATTGTTGAGTAGGTTTTAAATGTTTTAACCAAACATACAAAATAATAAGTAGATGGTGACAGATATGTTAATTAGCTTGATTCAATTATTCCACAACGTGTGTATGTATATATCTCAAAGCATCACATTGTACCCCATAAATGTATACAATTATTATTCCTCATCTAAAAGTTCTTCAATTTTTTAAAACGAAGAAGAAAAGAGATGGGAAAGAAACCTAGAATCTGAGTTGATGGAAATGCTCAAGGACTCCATAGAAGCGGAATATGAAATATTCAGCTCAATAGTTCATCAGCTATAAAGTTGAGCGGTAACCTCCCTTTGTATTACCCTATGTCTTTGGTAATATTGTCAACTCACACAAATGCCTTGTGTGCTTGATAGTTCGCATTGGGAGCAACTAGGTGAGAAAAAACATAAGAATCCTCAAAATGACTAAATATGCCATTTCCTACATTTCTTTAGCAAAAGTAAAGACTCCAAGCCAGAAAAAAATTAGAAAAAATGTGAACCACACTTTTATCTAGGATTCCTTCCTGTGCTGCTCCACCTCCCAATCTTTTACTCCCAGTGGGAAGATGTTCTGGCTAATCTCACCTGATTCTTAAAAATCAAGTGGTCTCAAAGGACCCGTGAGCTACAAAAGTGAAGTTGAAATATAGATACCATCAATGCCACTCCATAGTCTCAGGATGTGGCGAAGACAGTTCCCGAACAAAAGCTTTCAGATCATGAATTTCTTAACTCCTTGTCATTCCAGTTAGTTTTTGCGTAACAGTATTTGCTGAACAAATGAAAGGTCCTTTCCTCTGCAGGAGTTTTGCCCTTCCTCTGGAATTCTTTTTTCATGGCTTTTTAGATGTCGAGCACATTCTCATTCTTAAGTCTTAACCTCAGCTGTACCATTTTATTTTCTCTTCTTATTACTCTCTCCGTAAAGCCCTGCCCTGGTTACTCTCTTAGGTATCACCTTGCTGATTTTCTTCATAGCAATGGTTACAATCTGTAATTATCTTGTTTCCCTCTTTACTATTTCATTAATGTCTGTCTTATAAATTATCTTACAGCAGGAGCCTTGCCCATGCTGTCTACAGCTTTCTCCTCACTGGAACATAGAAAGAACTCAAATTTTTATTGAAAAGATGATGCCCAGATCTGGAGTGCCAACAGGGTTCTGTACAGGAGATTTCTGCCCAGGATACGAACTAAAAAATATCAGATCCCCAGCTAGTCTTTTTTGAGTGCGTGTGTTTTTCTTAATTGCTAGGTTTGTACTTACTTGTTAGGTCCATGAGGTATGACACTGATACAACAGCATGAATCTTACAGCTATCAGTACAGGTGTCTGTATGTCATTCAATGCAGCAAGCCCACTGGCAGAGGTCCAAATTCATATTAGAGCCATCTACCAGCCAAGCAATACACAGCTGCAAAAGAATGCTGAAGATTTTCCTTTACACACATATCATTCTTTGTGGCTGTTAGTTTTATTTTGAAAGAGAATTTGGTTGTTTAATCAAAACTGTTTATAGATCTTAAATAAAAATTGGTTTAATCTTATTTCAAATTTCCAAAAACAGTGATGTTTTTAGGAATGAACTGATATTCATGTTAGGATTATTTACCATTTAAGGGCTTGAATGAATTTGTTCTAAAGCTCTGCATGTGCATACAAAAGCCTTCAAGCAACTATAGAAGGGTGTGAATTTCTTTTGTGAATCTACAATTTATCTTGTTCTGAATGCCTTGATATTTCCTAATCATAGCAAATAATCTTTAATTATGTAATTAAAATTCTGGATAACATCATAATGGAAAAACTGGCTTTCTTCAAACTCTCTGTAGGACAAAGTTATGGCTTTAGAACACATATTTATTTCCCTTAAAAGCATAACATTTCTTGATAAAGAGAAATTTTTTTGCATGAAAATATCTTGCTGCTTCAATGTTGTATATAGTGATTGAATAATCTATTTCAGTTTTCTCTCAAAAGCTAGTATAGAAAAATATCTTCTTGTGCCCAATTTTCTTTTCTTTTATTTGTGTGTGTGTATGTGCAAATGTCACAGAATCAGTCAGAGAAGTAAATTTGTAAGTTTTATTTTAATAAATCACTATCTGAAAGTAACATATTGGGAGGAGATAGGAGACGAAAAACCATGGAGTCTAATGTGAAATAAAATTTGATATAAACTATATTCCATATCAAGATATTTTTGATCAATAAATTTTTATCTATCAAATTCAGCATTTTGATCAAAACTAATTGACATCTACTTACCAATAAGAGACAGACCATTAGTGATAAAGTCTCTCATCTACCCTGCTTTCTACATCTCATCTTTTCCAAGAAAGCAAAAACTCCTCAGCTTGGTATCCAAGATCTTCTTCAGTAGCACATCGCCTAGGGCCTCTCCAACCGCTCTATCCAACACTCTATTTCCTAGGCACACTGGATTCTTCTCTAGTTCTAGATCATTGACACAAGCATTCAGACTTTTATGCTTTTCTCTACGATGTTTCCTTCCCAGCTACTCAGTCGAGATTAACCATTATTGCTCTGACTTCCTGTACAACTTGATATATTTACTGTTTTCAAATTAAATGTTCATCTATCTGTCAAATTAATTGTTCATCTATCTGTCTGTCTGTCTCCCCATCTCCATCTCCTCCAGGATGGCAATCATCTGTTATCCATTATCACCAGCGCAAAGCATCATTCTAACGTATCTGACCTATGCAAGCATGCAAAGCTTGTCTGAACTGCGTGTTAACTATTTCAATCTGCCCGTATGTGCTTCTGCTTTGGTCTGAAGTTTTCCAACTCTTAAACAAAAGAAATAAGTTACATCTAATAAAAATGCTATCAACTAATTTTTAAATAATTTAAATAACAGTCAAAGGAAATGATAAAATTTACACCCCTGTGTATTTTTTTCAATCCTTATTGACTGACTGCCTTGCTGTATTATTTGTGTGCCATGCAGGATTTAATATCCACATTTTCCATCTACTCGAAAACAAAGGCAGGGGGGCGGTGGGAAGTGTGCACTATTCTGAGAACAAGAGGAAAATATTGAGATTAATTCCTCCTTAATAATTCTTACTGATTTAAATAATTCATATTGTGTGATTAAATCTATGAGCCAGAAGTACACTGGAAAATCATCTGAAGAAGGGTATATTTGCTGAAAGTTCTGATGAAAACATTAGAAAGAGAAAAAATTTACATACAAAAAAGTGACTATTATTAGCAATCAAAGCTTTTATCAAAACAAAATCAGAGATCAGATTAGCTATCTCTGTCAAAGCTTCCTTCTCTACCTTTTTTTTTTTTTTTTTTTGAGACAGTCTCACACTGTTGCTCATTCTGGAGTGCAGTGGCGCGATCTCAGCTCACTGCAACCTCCACCTAGGGGGGGTTCAAGCGATTCTCCTGCCTCAGCCTCAGGGGTAGCTGGGATTACAGGTGCCCACCACCACGCCCAGCTAATTTTTTGTATTTTTAGTAGAGACAGGGTTTCGCCATGTTAGCAAGTCTAATCTCCAATTCCTGACCTCGTGATCCACCTGCCTTGGCCTCCCAAAGTGCTGGGATTACAGGCCTGAGTGAGTGAGCTACTGCAGCTGGCCACCTCTCCACCTTTGTTCAAAATGAAATATTTATCTCACTGGTACAAAAGGAAAATTGCATAAAACCTAGCTCTTTTTGCTAAAGTCAGATAAATTAATGTATACAAGAGTGACTTTTTTCCTTTTAAAAATGTTTAATTATTATGGGTATATAATTACATATATTTATAAGATATATGAGATATCTTGATATAGGCATATAGTGTGTAATGATAACATCAGGATTATTGGGGTATCCATCATCTCAAGCATTTATCATTTCTTTGTGTTAGGAATATTCCAATTTCACTCTTTTAGTTATTTTTAAATATCCAATAAATTATTGTTAACTATAGTTACCCTATTGTGCTACCAAATACTGGATCTTATTCATTCTATTTAACTGTGTTTTTTGTACCCATTAAACATCCCCACTTTATACCGCCCCTCTGCTACCCTTTCCAGCTTCTGGTAACCATTCATTCTATTTTCATCTCCATGAGTTCAATTTTTTTTTTTTTTAGCTTCCACATATAAGTGAGAACATGTGATATTTGTTTTTCAGAAGAGTTTGTGGAGAAAAACTTTGGTGATGTGTTCCAGGTCCTGACTGGTGAAAGGGTCCCCATTATAAGCATCAGGAGCCTCTGATCACACAGCTTCCAAGCTGGAAGGCACCTTAAGAGTCATGGGACTCCATCCCCTTATTTTCCGGATTGTGAAAATGAAGCTCAGAGAGGTTCAAGATTAATTTGTCCAAGGGTTAAGAGGCAGCAGAGAGAGAAATAGAAACTAGTTTTTTTACTCAGCCTGGGACTCTTCCGAGAGATAATTCCATTAATTGTTCTAACAGATTGTATTACTGTTTCCCAAATATTCTTTCTCCCAACTCCTTTTAGTGCCCTGTTCCTGCAGTTCATGATCTTTTTTTCCTTTTGCCTCAACAGCATGAGTGAATACAATGTGGAGCAGAGCTGTGATAGACATGTAGTGCGAACGAGAGATACTCTTTTCCATTGTGAGCCACTAAAGTTATGGAGTTGTTTGTTGCCAAAGGCTAACTTAGCCTATCCCAACTATCGCATTTTTCTTCTGCATTATAAGCAGGCTGTCTTGCAAGTGAAGAAATGTATTATCCATTGATCTATCTGGAAACTGCACTTCTGTTATAGCTATTAATTTGGACTGTTGCTACAAATTCATTTTATTTTTTATTTTTTCATAGGTTATTGGGGTACAGGTGGTGTTTGGTTACATGTGTAAATTCTTTAGTGGTGATTCATGAGATTTTGGTGTACTCATCACCTGAGCAGTATACACTGTACCCTATTTGTAGTCTTTTATCCCTTGCCCCTTTCCCATCCTTCCTCCCAAGTCCCCAGTGTCTGTTGTACCATTCTTATGCCTTTATGTCCTCATAACTAAGCTCCCACATATCAGTAAGAACATACGAGGCTTGGTTTTTCATTCCTGAGATGCTTCACTTAGCATACCAGTCTCCAATCTCACAATCTCATCCAGGTCACTGAGAATACCATTAATTCATTTCTTTTTATGGCTGAATAATATTCCATCATACATATATATCACAGTTTATCCACTCATTGACTGATGGGCATTTTGGTTGGTTTCATAATTTTATGATTGCAAATGTTGCTGCTATAAACATGTGTGTGCAATTATCTTTTTTGTATAATGACTTCTTTTCCTTTGGGTAGATACCCAGTAGTAGGATTGCTGGATCAAATGGTAGTTCTACTTTTGGTTCTTTAAGGAATCTCCACACTGTTTTCCATAGTGATTGTACTAGTTTACATTACAACCAGCAGTGTAGAAGTGTTCCCTGATTTTTTTATTATGGCTATTCTTGCAGGAGTATGGTGGTATCGCACTGTGGTATTGATTTGTATTTCCCTGATCATTAGTGATGTTGAGCATTTTTTCACGTTTGTTGGCCATTTGTGTGTCTTCTTTTGAGAATGGTCTATTCATGTCCTTAGACCACTTTTTGATGGGATCCTTTGTTTTTTTCTTGACTTGTTTGAGTTTGTTGTTGATTCTGGATATTAGTCCTTTGTCAGATGCATAGATTGTGAGGATTTTTCCACCACTCTGTGGGTTGTCTCTTTACCCTGCTGACTGTTCCTTTTGCTGTTCAAAAGCTCTTTAGTTAAGTTCCAGCTATTTTATTTGTTTTTATTGCATTTGCTTTAGGGTTCTTGGTTGTGAAATCCTTGCCTAAGTCAGTGTCTAGAAGGGCTTTTCCAATGTTACCTTCTAGAATTTGTATAGTTTCAGGCTTTAGATTTAAATCCTTAATCCATCTTGAGTTGATTTTTAATAAGGTAAGAGATGAGGATCCAGTTTCATTCTCTTACATGTTGTGTGCCAATTATCCCAGCACCCTTTGTTCAAAGGGTGTCCTTTCCCCGCTTTATGTTTTTGCTTGCTTTGTTGAAGATCAGTTGACTGTAAGTATTTGGGCTTATTTCTGTGTTCTCTATTCTGTTCCATTGGTCTATGTGCCTATTTTTATACCAGTACCGTGCTGTTTTGGTGACTATGGCCTTGTAATATAGTTTGAAATCAGGTAATGTGATGTCTCCAGATTTATTCTTCCTGCTTAGTCTTTCTTTGGCTGTGTGGGCTCTTTTTTGGTTCCATATAAATTTTAGAATTGTTTTTTTCTAATTCTGTGAAGAATGATGGTGGTATTTTGATAGGAATTGCACTTAATTTATAGATTGCTTTTAGCAGTATGGTCATTTTCACAACATTGATTCTACTCATCCATGAGCATGGGATGTGTTTCTATTTGTTTGTGTCATCTATGATATCTTTCATCAGTGTTTTGTAGTTTTCTTTGTAGAGGTCATTTGCCTCCTTGGTTAGGTATATTTCTAAGTTTTGTTGGTGGGGGGTGTGTTTTGCAGCTATTGTAAAAGAGGTTAAGTTCTTGATTTGATTCTCCACTTGGTCACTGTTGGCTTATAGAAGAGCTACTGATTTGTGAACATTAATTTTGTATCCAGAAAGTTTGCTGAATTCTTTTACCAGTTCTAGGAGCTTTCTGGAGGAAGCTTAAGGTTTTTTGAAGTAAACGATCATATTATCAGCAAAACTTGACAGTTTGACTTCCTCTTTACCAGTTAGAATGCCCGTTTTTTTTTTTCCTCTTGTCTGATAGCTCTGGCTAGAAATTCCAGTACTGTGTTGAGGAAGAGTGGTGACAGTGGACATCCTTGTCTTGTTCCAGTTCTCAGAGGGAATGCTTTCAACATTTCCCCATTCAGTATTATGTTGGCTGTGAGTTTTTCATAGATGACTTTTATTAAACTGAGGTATGTTCCTTCTATGTTGATTTTGCTGAGAGCTTTAATCATAAAGACATGCTGGATTTTTCTTTCTAAATGTTTTTCTGCATCTACTGAGATGATCATGTGATTTTTGTTTTTAATTCTGTTTATGTCATGTATCATATTTATTGACTTGCATATGTTAAACCATCTCTCCACCCCTGGTATGAAACCCACTTGATCACGATGGATTATCTTTTTGATATGTTGTTGAAATTTGTTAGCTAGTGTTTTGTTAAGGATTTTAGCTTCTATATTCATCAAGGATATCAGTCTGTAGATTTCTTTTTTGGTTATGTCCTTTCCTGGTTTTGGTATTAGGGTGATGCTGACTTCATAGAATGAATTAGAGAGGGTTCCTGCTTTCTCTATCTTGTGAAATAATGTCAATAGGATTGGTACCAATTCTTCTTTGACTGTCTGGTAGAATTCTGTTGTGAATCCTTCTGGTCCTGGAATTTTTTATTGGTAATTTTTAAATTGCAATTTCAATCTCACTGCTTTTTATTGATCTGTTCAGGTATCTAATTCTTCCTGATTTAAGCTAGGAGGGTTGTATCTTTCCAGGAATTTATTCATCTCTTCTAGGTTTTCTGGTTTATTGGTGTGAAGGTATTCATGGTAGCCTTGAATAATCTTTTGTATTTCTGTGGTGTCAGTTGTAATATCTCTTATTTCATTTCTTATTGAGGTTATTTGAATTTTTTCTTCGTTAATCTTGCTAATGGTCTATCAATTTTATTTATCTTTTTGAAGAATCAGCTTTTTGTTTATCTTTTGTATTGTTTTTCTTTGTTTCAATTTCATTTAGTTCTGCTCTGATATTGGTTATTTCCTTTCTTCTGCTAGTTTGGGTTTGGTTTATTCTTGTTTTTCTAGTTTCTTGAGATGTAACCATATATTGTCAGTTTTTGCTCTTGCAGTCTTTTTGATGTAGGTGTTTAGGGCTATGAACTTTCCTCTCAGCACCACCTTCACTGTAACCCAGAGGTTTTGATAATTTGCATCACTATTGTTGTTCAGTTTGAAAAATATTTTTAATTTCCATCTTGATTTTGTTTTTGACCCAGTGATAATTCAGGAGCAGGTTGTTTAATTTCCACATATTTTGGTTTTGAAGTTCCTTTTGGAGTTGATTTCCAGTTTTAGTCCACTGTGGTCTGAGAGAGTGCTTGATATAATTGCAATTTTCTTAAATTTATTGAGGCTAGTTTTGTGGCCTATCGTATGTTCTATCTTAAAGAAAGGTCCATGTGCTGTTGAATAGAATGTGTATTCTGCAGTTGTTGTCTGGAAAATTCTGTATATATATCTGTTAACTCTATTAGTTCCAAGTTATAGTTTAAATCCATTGTTTCTTTGTTGACTTTCTGTCTTAATGACCTGTCTTGTGCTGTCAGTAAAGTACTGAAGTTACCTACTATTATTGTATTGCTGTCTATCTCATTTCTTAGGTCTATTAGTAATTGTTTTATAAATTTGGGAGCTCCAGTGTTAGGTGCATATATGTTTAAGATTGTAATATTTTCCTGTTGGACAAGGCCTTTTACCATTATATAATGTCCCTTTTTGTCCCTCTGCTGTTTTTATAAAAGTTTGTTTTGTCTGTTATAGGAATAGCTACTCCTGGTCACTTTGCATAAAATGGATTTTTCACTCCTTTGCTTTCAGTTTATGTGAGTCCTTATATGTTAGATGAATCTCTTGAAGGCAATGGATAGTTGGTTGGTGAATTCTTATTTATTCTGCAGTTCTGTATCTTTTAAGTGGAGCATTTAGGCATTTAGGCTTATTGTTGCCTGTGTGCCTTGGTTTTATGGCACATTCTCTAAATTGACTCAGCTCCAGGTAATGTCGGGATCTTCTTCTGTAAACTAGACCTTCAGTTTCCCCAATGAGACTGTGTGTTTAGGGGCAGAGGATCTCCCTTTCCCACTTCCACAGTTTGGGCACTCACAGTATTTGGGGTGTCTCCTGGGTCCTGCAGGAAAAATTGACTTCCTCCAGAAGGCCTGTGGATCCTCTCAGGTTTTATGATTTATTCCTGCAGTCATTCTGGAGCTAAAATCCATGATGCTAGCCACCACATGCTGCTCTGTCCATCTGAGTTGGAGCTGCAATCTAGTCCTGCCTCCTGTCTGCCATGATGGAAGCTCAGGAGTGATTTTTCATTGGCACACCTTCACCTTTGATTTCATTGGATTATAAATGACACTGATGAAAACCCTAGGACTCAGGATTTAGCAATAGTATAATGAGTGAGGCTCTTTGATGCCATGTAAACAAATTGTCTTTGTGGCCAGTGTAATTATAATGGAAAGTTTGTCTAATTGAGACGGTCATTACTATGTACTTTCCAGTAACATCACATTTATCAAACACATAAAATATTAGAACTCCTATTTAGTGTACATATGAATGTATACCAAGATTTCTTTTTCTAAATGCTTATTAAGAGAATATGTTGCATGATTCCACCCAATCTGTTAAAACTCTCCTACCATGAAATTATGTACATTTTATATTAAAGCCAGTCTTTAAAAGTCCAACATATACTAAAATGAAATAATTTAAGGGAGAGTTAGCTGAAGAACAGACAGGAAATAAAAACTGAAGTTTGGATAGTGAAAAAAATTTGTCTCCAAAATTTTCATAGATGATAATTATTATTAAAGAAGAAAGTAAAATTTCAAAGCATTGCAAATACTGCAAGGGAATCACCTGTCATTTTCTGTTTTGTCAACATCTAGAAAGGGATAGGGATTAGGTAAGTGATGAATGAAAGAAGTCTAACATCTGTGGGCACATTTTCTCACAAAAGATTTATCCAACCTAAGTTCAATTTCTCATTAAGAAATTTCATGTCATGTATTAGAATAGCAGAATTTTCAAATTATTTAAAGAATGTGGTGCCTAATATATTCCTATTTTTCTACTGAAGGATAAGAAAAGCGTATTTCTATAATGGGAAATCTTTTTAATATTCTACACCAACAAAGCTGGTTCTGATTCTCAGACATTGCAACCTCTACCAATTTGATTTGCTGAACCTTTCCTTTCAGACCAGTATTTACAGAAAACAACATCTGAAAAAGAATGAGAAAGAAATAAGGAAAAAAATATTAAAGTAGCCATTTTAACTGCTGGTGTATAGTGTTCTTAAATTCAGCTTTCAAAATAAAATGGAGAATGGCATGAGAAAAGATCCACTTTAGAGAGCAATTATCATCACATGCATAATGTTACCAACTTGGGTTCTGCTCATTAAAGTTTTAAGACTCTAATCTTGTGGCCCTTCTTAGATGTGGTATTCAAGACATGGCTGTCTCATTCTATTTGTACACATATCAATATATAAAGAGATCAAAGGGAAGCCTGAAAGTAAACATCAAAGCATTAGAATACACTAATGCCTGACAGAATCTTTTTCTCATTATAGAAGCAACACAAAATACTTAACCAAATTAAAAACTTATTGTGATCAAAAATTATACAGAAATATACATACATAGCACACACACTGGCACTCACACAAAGACACACACACAACATATTGCCCTTCTTTTTAAAAATAATTTAAAGATTCTTAAATTGAGAATACCAAAATACTACTGCTCTCTCCTCTAAGGATCAGATAATATGGTGCTTCACAGTGTGAGTTCTGAAGCCATACTACTCAATTTTCAGCCTGCCTCTTTTATTCAAGGTGTTTGATCCTGGGAAACTTACTTAACTTCTCCATTTGTCAGTTTTCTCATATTAAAAAGGAATTAATTTTATATAGTTGTTTAGAAGTAGCACTTAAAATATGAAAATAAGCAACACATACATGCTAACTGGTATTGTAATAAAAGCCACACTTTTAGTTCCTGCTCTAAAATATTATTAGAAATTAAAAGGTAGAAAAAATTTATATTAGCTTTGTCAAAAAGTCACAATTGGGTTATTTTGTTTTTCCAGAAACTAACTTTAAGAAGTATTACAAATGAAAAGTTTTCTGTGAATGTTTTGATTTACAGAAAACTCACTTTCTGTGTTTAGCATATGCTAATTCACTCACTTAGTTACTTGGAGTGGGGAAATCCATGCAAATCAAATTTTGTATTCATGAATACATTCAATATTTGTAAGCCTCTGCTCTACACACATCAAATTATTTTAACAAATAGCTTACTTCTAAAGTAGTGATATTGTAATAGTTTTGTTTAAATTTTAGAGTAAAATAGTATTTTTCTTTAACTTACCAAATATCTATATGTTGGGTAATATACTTCTAAGACATAAGAAAAATTATGAAGATGGATCTGCATTACATGTTTAATCAAAGATTCAGTTTTTTAAAAAAGGAATCATTTTAGAATCTATGTGGTGTTGTCTGAATTCCATCTGAAGTAGAAAAAAAGCTTCTAAGTAGACTGCAAAAATGTAAGCATGCATATTATAATTCCTACAGCAATCATAAAATAAACTATATGAAAAATAGCAAAATTATATTAGATGAACTAAACTGAATTTTAAAACGTTCAGATAAGACAAAATAAAGCAGGAAAAGGGAAGCAAGAATACAAAGACAAAAAATAGAATAAAACACATAATAAATGGTAAACTTAAATATATCAGTAAATTACATTAAAGGTAAATGATCTAAGTATGTCAATTAAAAGACAGAAGTTGTCAGAATGGATTTTTTTTAATGATCCAATAATATGCTGTCTCCAAGAAACTCATTGTAATGAACAATAGCATTTACAACTGAAACAATAGAGACATATCATGAAAATACTAGTCAAAATAAAGCTCGAGTAGTAGACTTAACAGACTTCAGAGATTTAAAATATCAGGGATAGAAAGGCAGATTACATAACCACAAAAGAATCAATTCACCAAGAGACAAAACAATCCTAAAAATGTATGCAACTAAGAACAGAGCTTCAAAATACATGAAGCAGAAACTGACAGAACTGAAAGAATAAATAGTTAAGTCCACAGTTATAATTGGAGCCTTCAAAACTCCTCTCTTAGCAAGCAATGACACAGTAGACAGAAAGTCATCAAGGATATAAAACAACTGACCAACACCATCTAACATCTGTAATTAAGTGACATTTATAAAACATTCCACCAAACAATAGCAGAATAGATTTTCTATCTATGCACATGGAGCAGATACAAAAATAGACTATATCTGGGGTTGCAAAACTGTATAACAAACCTTAACAAATTCAAAGAACTTAAGTCATATGAAGAATGTTCTCTGAAATAATGGAGTAAATTAGAAATAGATAACAGAAATATAACAGGACAAATTCTACACCCTTAGAAATTAAACAACAAACTTCTTGTGATCAAAACTAAGTAAACCATGGGTCAAAAAAAAAATCCCAAAGAAAATTAAAAAATAATTTGAAGTGAACAACAATTAAAATATAGCACATCAAAATTTGTGAATGTAGCTGATATAGCTGGGCTATGTCCCCACCCAAATCCCATCTTGAATTCCCATGTGTTGTGGGGGGTAATTGAATCATTGGGGCAGGTCTTTCCTGTGCTGTTCTCATGATAGTGAATAGGTCTCACAAGATCTGATGATTACATAGGAGGAGTTTCCCGGCAAAAGCTCTCTTCTTTTGTCGGATGCCACATGAGACATGCCTTTCAATTTCCACCGTGATTGTGAGGCCTCTCCAGCCACATGAAACTGTAAGTCCATTAAACCTCTTTATTTTGTAAATTGCCCACTCTCTTTATCAGCAGTGTGAAAGCAGATGAATACAGTAAATTGGTACCAGTGAAGATGGGTGCTGCTGAAAAGACAGTCAAAAATGTGGAGGCAACTTTGGAACTGGGTAACAGGCAGAGGTTGGAACAGTTTGGAGGGCTCAGAATACAGGAAAATGTGGGAAAGTTAGGAACTTTCTAGAGACTTATTGAATGACTTTGACCAAAATTCTGATAATGACATGGACAATGAAATCCAGGCTGAGGTGGTCTCAGATGGAGATGAGGAATGTGTTGAGACCTGGAGCAAAGGTGACTCTTCTTATGTTTTAGCTAAGAGACTGGTGGCATTTTGCTCCTGCCTTAAAGATCTGTGGAACTTTTAACTTTAGAGAGATGGTTTAGTGTATCTGGCAGAAGAAATTTCTAAGCAGAATAGCATTGAAGAGGTGACTTGGGTGCTGTTAAAGACATTCAATTTTATCAGGGAAGCAGAGCATGAAAGTTTGGAAAATTTGCAGCCTGACAATATAATAGAAAAGAAAATCCAATTTTCTGAGGAGAAATTCAAGCTGGCTGCAGAAATTTGCATAAGTAATGAGGAGCCTAATATTAATCCCCAATGCCATGGAGAAAACATCTTCAGGGCATGTCAGAGGTCTTCACAGCAGCTCCTCCTAGCACAGATCTAGAGGCCTAAAAAAAGAAAATGGTTTGTGAGCCAGGCTCAGGGTCCCTGTGCTGTGTGCAGTCTAGGGACTTGCTGCCCTGTGTCCCAGCTTCTCCAGTCATGACTAAAAGGGGCCAAGGTACAGCTTGGGCCATGGCTTCAGAGAATGCAAGCCCCAATCTTTGGCAGCTTCCATGTGGTGTTGAGCCTATGGGTGCACAGAAGTCAAGAATTAAGGTTTGAGAACCTCCACCTAGATTTCAGAAGATGTATGGAAACGTCTGGATGCCCAGGCAAGTTTGCTGCAGAGGCAAGGCCCTCTTTAAGAACCTCTTCTAGGGAAGTGAAGAAGAAAAATGTGGAGTTGGAGGCCCCACACAGAGTCCCAACTCGGGCACTGACTATGGAGCTGCGAGAAGAGGGCCAGTGTCCCCAAACCCCAGAATGGTGTATCTATCAACAGCTTTCACAGTGTGCCTGGAAAAGTCACAGACACTCAATGCCAGCCCATGAAAGCAGCCAGGAGGAAGGCTACACCCTGCAAAACCACAGGGGCAGAACTACCCAAGACCATGGGAACCTACCTCTTGCATCAGCATGACCTGGATATAAGACATGGAGTCAAAGAAGATCATTTTGGGGCTTTAAGATTTGACTGCCCCATTGGATTTTGGACTTGCATGGGGTCTGTAGCCCCTTTGTCTTGGTCAGTGTCTCCTATTTGGAATGCCCATATTTATCTAATGCCTGTACCCCCATTGTATCTGGGAAATAACTAACTTGCTTTTGATTTTACAGGCTCATAGACAGAAAGGACTTGCCTCGGCTCAGATGAGACTTTGGACTGTGGGCTTTTGAGTTAATGCTGAAAAGAGTTAAGACTTGGGGGACTGTTGGGAAGGTATGATTGGTTTTGAAATGTGAGGTCATGAGATTTGGGAGGAGGCGGGGGCAGAATGATATGGTTTGGCTCTGTCCCAACCCGAACCTCATCTTAAATTCCCACATGTTGTGGGAGGGACCTGGTGGGAGGCGACTGAATCATGGGGTAGGTCTTTCCTGTGCTGTTCTCATGATAGTGACTTAGTCTCATGATCATATTAGGGAGAGTTTCTCTGTACAAGCTCTCTTCTCTTGTCTGCCACCATGTGAGCCTTGCCTTTCACCTTCTGCCATTATTGTGAGGCCTCCTTAGCCACATGAAACTGTAAGTCCATTAAACCTCTTTCTTTTATAAATTGCCCAGTCTCAGATATGTCTTTATCAACAGCGTGAAAATGGACAAATACAGTAGCTAATGCAGTGTTCAGAGGGAAATTTATGGCAATAAATGCTCATATTTATAGACCAAGAATAGCTGACTTTGAATGCTGTTCACACCAAGACTTTGAACAATTCCAATATACATTACTTTCAGCTACCACTGTCTAATTAAATATATTTGTTTCCCAACAATACTGTTCAAATTTCAGTTACTATAGTATACATGTTGGAATAATTGCATAAAGCACAAGTTTTGCTTCTAGCATTTTAATCCACAAATCACTATATAAATAACAGATGTGCATTATGATACATGACTAATCGATAACTTATTTTAATGTCCATCAGTGATTATCACTGTACAATTATTATGCAATCTATGCACAGATAGCAAGGAATGTAATCATGCTGTCTCCTGGTCCCCCAGTGATAAACCCATGTGACATTTTGAAAATGGATAATGAAAAGAGAAAATTGTCCAACAAAGATGAAAGCACAGAAAGAAGTGAAGTGAAATTTGAATGCAACACAGATGGAGTTACGGAAGAAATAGCTGATGATAGAATGTTGACACTGTTTTATAGGGTTTAACTCTCTGTCTCCACCCAAATCTCATATCAAATTGTAATCCCCATGTGTTGGAAGAGGGACCTGGTAGGAGGTGACTGAATCATGGAGGCAGACTTCTCCCTTGCTGTTCTCGTGATAGTGAATGAGTTCTCATGAGATCTGGTTATTTAAAAGTGTGTAGCACTTCCCCCTTTGTTCTCTTTCTCCTGCTGCCATGTGAAGAAGGTGATTGCTTCCCCTTCACCTTCTGCCATGACTGTAAGTTTCCTGAGGCCTCCAATCATGCTTCCTATTAAGCAAGCAGAATTGTGAGTCAATTAAATCTCTTTTCTTCATAAATTACCCAGTCTCCAGTAGTTCTTCATAGCAGTGTGAGAACAGATTAATACACTACTGCTTTCAAGGAATGCCAAATATGCAGCCAGAAGAACTGATAGAAGGTGAACTTATTGACATAACTAAGGAATGTAGTAGTGACAAATAGGATGAAGATGACTCAGAAGAAGTGACACAAAACTTCACATTAAAGGAACAATTGGAAGTAATCCACAACACTGGGAACACTACTACAGATGGCCTACTACAAAGCTATATTATGAAATAGACAGTCTGACTATAAGGCTATCTTATGATATTGGTGGAGGGATAAAAACATAAAGCAGGCGGGGTGTGGTGGCTCATGCCTGTAATCACAGCACTTTGAGAGGCTGAGGTAGTGGATTATCTAAAGTCAGGAGTTTGAAACCAGCCTGGCCAACATGGTGAAACTCCATCTTTACTAAAAATACAAAAAAAAAAAAAAAAATAGCCAGGCATGGTGGCAGGTGCCTGCAATCCCAACTACTCAGGAGGCTGAGGCAAGAGAATCACTTAAACCCAGGAGGCAGAGATTGCAGTGAGTCGAGATTGCACCACTGCACTCCAGCCTGGGTGACAGAGCAGGACTCCATTTCAAAAATAAATAAATAAAATAAAGCAATGAAACAGAATGGAGTCCAGAAGTAGACTCCTACATATATGGACGATTGATTTTTTTATTCTAAAAATTATCTGTGCTCTGTTCATTCATCCCTCTCTATCCTCACAAGCCCCTGGAACCACTGTTATTTTTGTTGTCTCCATAGTTTTTCCTTTTCTATAATGCCATATAGTTACACCCTCTACAACAGGTAGCACTTTAAGATTGTATTCATTCACACTTCATAATATGCATTTAAGTTTCCTCCATACCCTTTCATGGCTTGATAGCTGAATAATTTCTTTTTAGTGCTGAATAATTTAGTGCTGAATAATTTAGTGCTGAATAATTCATTTTTAGTGCTGAATAATTTTCCATTTCCTGAATATACTATGGTTGATTTATCTATTCACTATTAAAAAATATTTGGTTGCTACCAAGTTTTGGTAATTATGAAGAAACTTGCTAACAACATCTGGGTACATGCTTTTGTGTGGATATAAGTTTTCAATGCATTTGTATAAATACCAAGGAGCACAACTGCTAGGTTGTATGATAAAAGTATGTTTAGGTTTGTGAGAAACTACTAAACTATATTCCAAAGTGGCTGTACCATTTTGCATTCTGATAAGAAATGAATGAAGGAGCATCCCGCTTGCACCACATCCTCACCAGCATTTGTGTTCAGTGTTTTGAATCTCTGCTGTCCTAATAGTTGTCTATAGTGACAGGGAACAGGTCACTATATAGCAATATCTCACGGTTTTAATTTTCAATTCCCAAATGACATACAATGTGAAATATCTTTTCCTATGTTTATTTTCCTTCAATATATATTCTTTGTTGACTGTTCAGGCCTTTTGCCCATTTTTTAATTGGATTGTTTGTTTTCTTATCATTGAATTTTAAGAGTGATTTGTATATTATGGGTCACAGTTCTTTATAAGGTATTTTTTGCAAATATTTTCTCATAGTCTGTGGTTTGTCTTTTCATTCCCTTTAGCCAGTTGATTTTTTTTACAAAAGTGCAAAGGCAATCAAATGGTGAAAAGATCATTTCCGTAAATGAGTGGACAAATTATACTTACATATATGAAAATCAAACCTCAACTTAAACCTTATACCTCACAGAAAATTTAACTTAAAAATATCATAGATCTAAGTCAAAACATAAAACTATAGAACATTTCAAAAATAGGAGAAAGGCTTTATCACCTCAATTAGGCAAAGTGTTTTTTGGCAATATATCAAAAGCATTAGTCCTACAAGAAAAAAATTATAAATTATATTTCATGAAAATTAAACACTTTCACTCCGTTTAAAATACCACTAAGAGACTAAAAGGATAAGCTACAGACTAGGAGAAAATATTGAAAATCATATCCAACAAGTACTTGTATTCAGAACATATAAAGAACCTTCTAAACTCACCAGTATGAAAATAATCCAATTTTAAAAGTCAAAGACTTGAACAGAAACTTCACCAAAGAAGGCATACAGATGATTAAAAGAACATGAAAAGATATTTAACCATGATCCTTAGCTGTTAGGGATATGCAAATTTAAATCACTAGCAAATATCACCACACATCTATTAGAATGGCTAAAAGTAAACAATTTTATTTGACAAGAAGACAGACCATCTGTAACTCTTGTATATTCCTGGCAGGAATGCAAAATGGTAAAGTCACTCTTGAAAACAACTTAGTAGTTTCTTATAAAATTACATATACTTACCATATGATTAAGCAATTCCATTCCTGGGAATTTAAACCAGAGGAATCAAAACTTGTGTTCACAGTAAAATCTGTAAATGAATTTTATAGCAGTTCTAGTGATAACCACCAGAAATGAAAAAAAACCCAAATGTCCTTCAACAAATCAATGAATAAATAAACTGTGATACATCCATAGAATGGAATACTACTTAGCAATAAAAAAGAATGAACTACTTTTATATGCAACAATTTGAATGAATGTCAAAGACATGCCTACTGAAAGTCAGTCTCAAAAGTGTATACACTTTATGATTCTCTTTATATGACATTCTTTAAAAGGCAAAATTATAATGACAGAAAATAGGTCAGTATTAGCCAAGGATTGAGAGGAGGGAGGAGAGGTAAAGGGGTGACTACAAAGGGTGAGCAAAAGGGAAATTTCTAGGGTAGTGAAACTTCTCATCCAGATTATAATATGGAAATTTAAACCTATATATGTGTTAAAATTGTTTGAACTGTACACCAAAAATAATTTTACGTGTTAGTTTAAAAATTAAATTTTTTAAAATCAAATTATTTTAAAATAGCAATCTATCTAGTTGAACTCATTCTTTTTTCTAATAATTTCAACTTTTATTCTGTATTCAGGGTACACATGCAAGTTTTTACATGAGTACATTGTGTGATGATGAGGTTCTGGGTAAGTATGACCCTATCATCCAGGTAGTGAGCATAGTACCCAATATGCAATTTTTCAGACCTTGCCCCACTCTCTCTCCCTCCTCTAGTAGTCTCCAGAGTCTATTATTCCCACCTTTATGTTCATGTGTACCCAATGCTTAGCTCCCACTTGTAAGTGAGAACACACGGTATTTAGTTTTCTGTTCATGCATTAATTTGCTTAGGAGAATGGACTCCAACTACATCAATGTTGCTGCAAAGGATATGATTTTGCTTTTGCATGTGTGTGATTGTTTAGTATTCCATGGTGTATATGTGCCATATTTTCTTTATTTAGTCCACCACTTATGGGCATCTAGGTTGATTCTATGTCTTTGTTATTGTGAATAGTGCTGCAATGAATATACACGTACATCTGTCATTTTGGTAGAATGATTTATAAGTTTCCAAAAGCAATCTCAAAAAAAAGTGGTAGCTAATTAAACTAAAGAGCTCTGCACAGCAAAATAAACCATCAACAAAGTAAACAGACAAATTACAAAATGAAAGAAAATATTTGCATGCTGTGCATTAACAAAGGTCTAATATCAAGAGTCTATAAGGAACTTAAACCAATTAAAAAGCAAAGGACAAACAGCCCCATTTAAAAATGGAAAACAGACATCAAGAGACACTTCTCAAAAGTAGACATACACATGGTGAATAACTATACAAAAAATACTCAACATCACTAATCATTAGAGAGATGCAAATCAAAACCATGAGATACTATCTCACACCAATCAGAATGACTATTACTAAAAACTCAAAAAATAAGATGTTAACAAGATTACTGAGAAAGTAAATGCTTATACACTTCTGGAGTGAATGTAAATTAGTTAAGCCACTGTGAAAAGCAGCTTGGAGATTTCTCAAAGAACCTAAAACAACTAACATTTGACCCAGCAATTCCATTGGTGGGTGTATACCCAAAGAAATATAAATACAATGATATTTTTAAAACTCAGTGAGATAAGCTGGGCATAGTAGGTGAGGCCTGTAATTCCAGCACTTTGAGAGTCCAAGGCAAGCAGATCACTTGAGGTCAGGAGTTCAAGAACAACCTGATCAATGTGGCGAAACTCCATCTCTACTAAAAATACAAAAATTAGCTGGGCATGGTGGCAGGTGTCTATACATCCAGCTACTCAGGCTGAGGCAGAAGAATCACCTGAACCTGGGAGGCATAGGTTGCACTGAGCAAAGATCATGCCACTACATTCCAGCTTGGGCAACAGAATGAGACTCTATCTGGAAAAAAATAAAAATTAAAAAAAAAAACTTGGTGAGATAGAAGAGAACACAGATAAACAGTGCAAAGAAATTAGAAAATCAATTCAGAGCACAAATTTAAAACTTGCCAAAGAAGTGTGTGTGTGTGTCTGTGTGTGTGTGTGTGTGTGTGTGTGTGTGTATACAAAACAGAAATCCTAGAATTGAAGAATTCACTAAGTAAAATTTAAAATACACTTGGAAGTTTTAACAGTAAATCAGATCAGGCAGAAGAAAAAATACCTCAGAACTTGAAGACAGGCCTTTTGAAATAACTCAATTTGATAAAAATAAAGAAGAATTAAAAAGAATGAGTGACCCCTACTTGACATTTGGGACACCATAAAGTGACCAACTATTCAAAGTTTTGGTGCCCTAGAAGACAAAGAGAAAACCACATGTGCCCGGAAAACATGTACAATTATTATGTATCAAAAAAAGAATAAATTAAAAAATAAAAATAAATTACAGATGTGCTTAGTAATATATCCCAAAAAAGATACAACTATTTACAATGTATTAATCTAAATATTTTAATAATACTCTAATCCTTTGGATATATGTATCCAAAGGATATATATGCAGACATGTGTATACTAACATATATACATATGTATGGTATATGTATACACACATATATACATATATGTATATGTTATATACATAAATATAGCATATATATATTACTTACCTACTCAAATGAATGTGCCAGCTGTAATAACAATGAATAAATTATTAGTGTTTATTTCAAAGCTTCTCTCAAGACAAAAATCATTCTGCTCAAAAATAAACATTGTTCAGTATTACACCAATGTCAGTTTTCTTGTTCTGACATTGAACTGTGATTATATATTATTCACAATTGAGGGGAATGAAGGGATAGATTCAAGGCACTCTAGGTGCTACTTTTGCAGTTTCTTATAAATCTATAATTATTTCAAAATAAAGAGTTAAATAAATTGTACTACATCCAAATATTTGAAGGTTTTCTAAGGCTAAGGTATGGAGATATGGAGAGCTTCCTTTACCTTTACACCTGTCTGTATCTCAAACTCCACTTAGAAGCAGCTGGAGGAGAAAAAGAGTCTCATATTTGTGGTTTTGTGTAGGGAAGTATAGATGAAAGACCAATAATAGGTCCTAGCCGTGGTGCTGTTGAGTCACTGAAACTCTTAGGATGATTTCATTTGTACATACTAGACAGCCCAACGCAAACTGACTAATAAATATAATGAACATTTATAACATAATGTAATAAGTACATAATATATATAAATATAATAAATAAATTGATTAATAATAAATGGAATGCATCAGCTCATGAAGTTCAAAAGACATTTAGGGTTCTGGCATGGTTTGATCAGGACTCCAGTCTATTTCTCTATAATTCACTGATCTCTGCACACCCTGCTGTGTCAGCTTTATCCTGGGACTAGATAGCAAAGTATCTATAGCAATTACAGGCCTCACATCAACACACCACAAGAGGCAACTTTGAATAAATACAATGGTCTTCACTCTGATTAGAACAGTTCATGTCATGTAACACTCCTGAACCCATTACTGGGACCAGGGAGATGAGATTGCATTTTGGGCAGAGCCAATTAGAGTCCACTTCTGAAGCTGGAGATCATATCAACTATTCAGGTCAACAGCTGCTCTATCATAGGGGAGTGATGGAATTAATGCTGGAGAAGCAACAATGATGTCTACTGCAATCAAAATTACATTTAAATAACAGACATTATGCCTGCACCATAATGATTTGGATAGTATGACCAGAAAATCTGTTCCTTCATTCAAATAACAGACCCATTTAATCACAAATGCAGGACAAAAGACATCTTTACATAATTAGTCCATCACTCATTTTTTTCAGTGATTGGATAATTTAGTCATTATTTTAATATCTTAACAAGATGCCTTGATAGTGTGTCCAAATATTGGATAAATTTTATGTAAGTATGTACTCAGACTGTATTTACATAGGTCTAGTGTTTTTCAAGGATTTCACTGCCAATTTTTAAAAATCAACTAATTAAAGCAATCAAATAATTTAATCTTTATAAGATGATTAATCAATAACTAATCACTAATGCAATCACATTTTTGTCTATACAATATGAATTTAACCAGTTTAAAGGGGTAATGGGGAAGTAAGCAAGTATTTTCTTTGTTCTGCAAGTTGACAGAGAACTGATTTATTACTCCCTTCTCTTCCACTCCAAAATTTACTTGTAGCTTTATCAAATCAACTGGGTATTTTGGCATTATAAACCCACAATATAGATTTGAGTCATTTGCCACTAAATTAACTACAATATTATGGAAGCATTTTTCATATGCAAATGTGTACTATGAAGCTCACTGAACCACACTGAAAACCAACAGCAATTTCTTTTAAAATCTGAAAAATCAACTCTCAAAATTTATCTTCTTTAACCATCTGGTCATAGTTCTAAGTGACTCAGTAAAAAAAAAAGTGTCACTTTTCAGTAAGGATAAAATTTTAAAAATATTTTGCATTAACCTTATATTCAAAGGAACCAGGAGAGGGGCACTAATATATTAGTATGTTTACGATATGAAAATTTATCAGCTGTGTAAACATACTATTTTTTATATTTTAGAAATTTTTCTACATATCTTTTTCACTGTTACTGTCTTCTAGCCACATAATTCTTTTTGAAAAATGATTTCATATAAACAAAAAGTCTTTTCATGTCTTTATTGTTTTGATTTACTCTGATTCATGGTCATTCCCCTCTTTTATTTTAATTATACTGTATCATCCTCCAACTGAACGTCTTTAGCTTATTAAGTGCAAAGGACCATCCATGTCCCCTGAGTCTTTTTTATTTTTAAAACACAGTGTAAACATCATTTTCTCCATGATTTCCAGATCAGTTCATTTTTAAATAATTTAAGAATTTTTTTTCACAAATTCCCCATAAAAAAATTGCTTTTCTTTTTCTGTCAAGATTTAATCCTTGGGGATAGCTTTGAGACTTACCAGAATAGAGAGAAGATCACAAGTCACTTTATTTATAGAAAAAGAAAGTATGTTAACTGAGCAACTGCAGAGGAACTGTCCAAACGTAAAATTTTAGAAATTTCAAAGCCACATATGTATCTTTTTTCTCTGATTTAAACGTAGTTCTATTCCAAATTATAGATTTCAAAAATGCAAGCCAATACAGTAAATCAACAGAAAAGATAGAGACAAGCCTTCAAGTGGAGTAATTTTCACCACAAAAGTTATTTTCTCTTTCTCCAAATATCCAGAGAGAACTATAATACAAGGTGACTTAGAACAAAAATATATGAATTCCCAGGGGTCTCTGGCAAAAATGTTAATACCTTTTCTTGCTTAGATAACTTAATGTTTAATGGGGCACAGGGTGGGGGGCACCAAAAACACTGTTTCACAAGAATGACTTTGCATTACATTTTTAAAGAGACATATGCCCAATAATTTAGTAATTATTCAGCCAGGTGAGTTTTCATTCTTTTTAGTCTATTGAAATAACTAGCTAACTCCCCCAAAAAGATGGTCTCAGAGAAAGTAAAGATAATGGTTCTGCTGTCACCCCAAAAGAAACACCTTTGCAGCCGGTCATCATGTGGGAAGTATTCCGGCTCATCTGTATTCTGTACACATCTTGTCAGACTGTAATTACATGGCAGGGTGCTATCTCTGCAGCATTGCAATAACATCACACTGACTTACTTTCACATCCAAAACTCTGCTCTGGTTTCTACTCATAACCTCTGTTGTCTTGGTTTTTTCCGTCTATGGAAAGGAGAAAATCACAGTGCCAACCTCAAGAGACAGTTCTGATGATTAATTGAGATAATATATCAAAGATGCGAGACACATAGGTTTTTCATGAAAGTAAATTCCCAATCTCACCCTCTTTCAGCAAACATCTAGAATAAGATTTTTTTTTTCTTTTACATCTTTTCCTGATCAATATGAAGAGGGCTAAGGAAAATCTTCAAATGTCAACTCCAAGATTATTCAAAAATATTTACTTTTCTTGCAATCAACATTATTTATTTTTTTCCTTACAGCAAAAGGGGCACCTCTAGCATTGAAAAATGGTATAGAGGTTTAATATAGAAAAAGTTGGCTCCTTCTTATATTAAAAAAAAAAACACTGAACAGTATAATAGCAAACAAACACCTACAAATCACTTCCTCTGTCATGCACATACATTCATCATTCAATCTTTAAAATGCCATGAGGGAGATACTATTATTATAATATTATTATTATACGGATTTTTAGAGATGAGAAAACTGAGACTCAGAGAATTTGATTTTCCCAAGGGCGCCAAATAAAACAAAACAAAACAAAACAAAAAGACGGAACTGTGCTCTAAACTGAGCAGTCTTTGCTTTTAACCACTATATACTGTCTCCTTATGGATGAGATTCTATAATCAGATCATTCTGCTGGTGTTACAGCCAAAATGTGAACCAGCTCTTTCTTAGGAGACATCTGCGACGGCTCTCTTGAGATGTGAAGTCAAAATTTTCCATACAGAGGTAAAACAGTACATTTAACAACACAGCCTTTTAGCTCTAACCCCAAGCTAACCAATTTTGCCTTCAGCGAAGGACAAAAGGCCTTACAAACAAACATCTTTTTTGCTTTAAACTGTCTTTATGATTATTAACAAATTCATCCCGAATCCATACATCTCTATCTTGGAAATGCATTCATCTCATACTAAGTGTGAGAACTGTGGTGAATCTGCAGAAGTTGAAGCATCTTACACAAAACTTCTGGAAATAGCACAAATCTAACATTTCATTGTCATGAAATTAATCGATATGACCTGATGATATTAATGAGTATAAGAGATCTTGGGCTTGATTCTGATGGGTTTTGAATGAAAATGTAGGCCGGGCGCGGTGGCTCACGCCTATAATCCCAGCATTTTGGGAGGCCGAGGCGGGTGGATCACAAGGTCAAGAGATCGAGACCATCTTGGTCAACATGGTGAAACCCCGTCTCTATTAAAAATGCAAAAATTAGCTGGGCGTGGTGGCGTTCGCCTGTAGTCCCAGCTACTCGGGAGGCTGAGGCAGGAGAATTGCTTGAACCCAGGAGGCGGAGGTTGTGGTGAGCCAAGATCGCGCCATTGCACTCCAGCCTGGGTAACAAGAATGAAACTCCGTTTCAAAAAAAAAAGAAAATGTATTCCTTCAAAATAAGGCTTTCATCATAACGTACGTTTGAAATCCTAGGTTTATATTATATGTATATATATTTATATTAATCATGCTGTATTCCTCAGTAGTTCAAGTAAGCTTTTGCGGTAGATGCCAAGGAGTGCCCTATTCAGAACTGAGACAATTATTCCCCTAGCTGCTGCAAACACTGACTGCTGAGCAGTCTGCACACAGTCGAGCCTCATTCCAAGAACTGCTGGTGTCTAAAGAGTCATTTTACCCAAAGTTCTGACCCTTCTTCTGGGTCAGCCCATGTCCGATGATGGTCAATATCAAGGTATAATGCACTGACCCCTTAGCCTCTATTTGGTTCATTCTAGGACCACCCCATCTCCACTGTGCCCATGGGATAAGCTGAGGACTTAGTTGTAACTGTTTAAAAGTTCAACTTCTCCCTCTGCCCAATTCTACTTTCTTTATTCTTCCAGAATATTGATCCCAAGAGCACTCCTCCAATAAACCTGCACACAAACCTGTTTCAGAGTCTATTTCCTGGGGAACCTAATCTGCAACAATTTCTAAAAAAACAGCCTGTAGATCTTCTCACCTTCTGCAGCCCATACTGGCACATGATGATCAATACTTGTATTTCTGTGATATATGAGCACAATGTCTTTGGCAACGATATTTTTTCAGGTCAATGTAATTATGAAAATTACTTTAGTCAAGGGCTACCATTGAAGGAATTTATTATAATATCGATGTGCAAGATAATACCATAACATTATTTAAGAAATCTCAAAAAGTTCAATGCTGAGACTGGTAGTACAGTCTGCAAAATAAGCACCAGTGAGTTTACCAGACTCAATCTGTGAAATTCAAATCTAATGATAGCCAATAGTTCTATTGAAAATTATAATTTCAGGCTGGGTATGGTGGCTTATGCCTGGAATCCCAGTACTTTGGGAGGCTGAGGCGAGCAGATAACTTAAATCCAGGAGTTCAAGACCAGCCTGGACAACATGGTGAAACTCCATCTCTAGAAAAAAAAAATTTAAAAATTAGCTGGGCATGGTGACACATGCCTGTAGTCCCAGCTACTCAAGTATTGCTTGAGCCCAGGAGATTGAGGCTGTGGTGAGCTGTGATTGCACCACTGCCCTCCAGCCAAAGCAACAGAGCTGGACCCTGTCTCAGGAAAAAAAAAGGAAAAAAATATGATTTCAGCTATTATAAGATTTCATAGACCACCTCAGGTGAAATAGAGAGAACATTTTTCTACAAATGTTGCTTTCTCCCTAGTTTTTCAAGCATATGTGCTACATCATCTCCAGCATTCTTCATTTTTTTTGCTCAAGACTCGTATGTTGAGAAGTTCTCATCCCAGTAAATGGAGACAAATGACATCAAAGCAAAGTGTGCTCCACAGCAAGAAGCTTTCTCTGATTACCAACCAATATCACATAGTGTCTTCTCCTGTTTTTTGTACTGAGCATATCCAGTTTTTTCTCAACCAGGAAAAAAATGTTATATTGGACAGTAGGCTTAAAAACAGGCAAAGGAAAATATCATCTCTCCAGCAACAAAGCCTGTTTTGCAAAACTGCTCTGGGCTTACAGTACCAATGGCAGATATATATATGTACCTAAAACTTGGGGGCCTAAACAATTTTCCAAAGAACCAAAAATTAGAAGCTAACACTAAAATTGATAAATTTTTGATATATTTTATTGCACTTTAGGTTCTGGGGTACATTTGCAAAATATGCAGGATTGTTGCATAGGTACATACATGGCAATGTGGTTTGCTGCCTCCATCCCCCTGTCACCTATATCTGGCATTTCTCCCCATGTTATCCCTCCCCAATCTCCCTACCCCCCACTGTCCCTCTCCTAGTCCCCCCCAACAGACCCCAGGGTGTGATGCTCCCCTCCCTGTGTCCATGTGTTAGCACTGTTCAACACCCACCTATGAGTGAGAACATGTGGTGTTTTTCTGTTCTTGTGTCAGTTTGCTGAGAATAATGGTTTCCAGATTCATCCACATCCCTACAAAGGACATGAACTCATCATTTTTTATGGCTGCATAGTATTCCATGGTGCATAAGTGCCACATTTTCCTTGTCCAGTCTATCCTCGATGGGCATTTGGGTTGGTTCCAGGTCTTTGCTATTGTAAACAGTGCTGCAGTGAACATACATGTGCATGTATCTTTATCACAGAATGATTTATAATCCTTTGGATATGTACCCAATAATGGGATTGCTGGGTCAAATGGAATTTTTATTTCTAGGTTCTTGAGGAATCGCCATACTGTCTTCCACAATGGTTGAACAAATTTGCACTCCCACCAAGAGTGTAAAAGTGTTCCTATTTCTCCACATCCTCTCCAGCATCTGTTGTCTTTTTAATGATCACCATTCTAACTGGCATGAGGTGGTATCTCATTGTGGTTTTGATTTGCATTTCTCTAATGATCAGTGATGATTAGCATTTTTTCATGTGTTTGGTGGCCTCATAAACATCTTCTTTTGAAAAGTGTCTGTTCATGTCCTTGGCCCACTTTTGAATGGGCTTGTTTTTTTCTTGTAAATCTGTTTTAGTTCTTTGCAGATTCTGTATATTAGCCCTTTGTCAGATGAGTAGATTGCAGAAATTTTTTCCCACTCTATTGGTTGCCAGTTCACTCTAATGATTGTTTCTTTTGCTGTACAGAAGCTCTGGAGTTTAATTAGATCTCATTTGTCTATTTTGGCTTTTGTTGCCAATGCTTTTGGTGTTTTAGTCATGAAGTCCTTGCCTATGCCTATGTCCTGAATGGTTTTGCCTAGGTTTTCTTCTAGGGTTTTTATAGTGTTAGTCTTTAATCCATCTGGAGTTAATTTTAGTGTAAGGTGACAGGTAGGGATCCAGTTTCAGCTTTCTGCACATGACTAGCCAGTTTTCGCAACACCGCTTATTAAACAGGGAATCCTTTCCCCATTGCTTTTGTCAGGTTTGTCAAAGATCAGATGGTTGTAGATGTGTGGCGTTGCCTCTGAGGCCTCTGTTCTAAGTTCCATTGGTCTATGTCTCTGTTTTGTACCAGTACCATGCTGTTTTGATTACTGCAGCCTTATAGTATAGTTTGAAGTCAGGTAGCATGATGCCTCCAACTTTGTTCATTTGCTTAGAATTCTCTTGGCTATGCGAGCTCTCTTTTGGTTCCATATGAAGTTTAAGGTGGTATTTTCCAGTGCTATGAAGAGGGTCATAGGTAGCTTGATGGGGATAGCATTGAATCTATAAATTACTTTGGGCAGTATTACCATTTTCACAATATTGATTCTTCCTAACCATAAGCATGGAACGTTTTTCCATCTGTTTGTGTTCTCTCTTATTTCCTTGAGCAGTGGTTTGTAGTTCTCCTTAAAGAAGTCCTTTACTTTCTTTGTTAGTTGTATTCCTAGGTATTTTGCTATCTTTGTAGCAATTGTGAATGGCAGTTTGTTCTTGATTTGGCTCTCTTTAAGTCTGTTATTGGTGTATCGGAATGCTTGTGATTTCTGCACATTGATTTTGTATCCTGAGACTTTGCTGAAGTTGCTTATCAGTTTCAGGAGATTTTGGGCTGAGACGATGGAATCTTCTAAATAACTTCCAATACTGTATTGAATAGGAGTGGTGAGGGCATCCTTGTCTCGTGCCAGATTTCAAAGGGAATGCTTCCAGTTTTTTCCCATTCAGTATGATATTGGCTGTGGGTTTGTCATAAATAGCTTTTATTATTTTAAGATACATTCCGTGGATACCTAGTTTATTGAGAGTTTTTAGCATAAAAGGCTGTTGAATTTTGTCGAAGGCCTTCTCTTCATCTATTGAGAAAATCATTTGGTTTTTGTCTTTGGTTCTGTTTATGTGGTGGATTATATTTATAGACTTGTGTAGGTTGGACCAGCCTTGCATCCCTGGATGAAGCCTACTTGATCGTGATGGATAAGCTTTTTGATGTGCTGTTGCGATCGGTTTGCCAGTATTTTATTGAAGATTTTTGCATCAATGTTCATCATGAATATTGGCCTGAAGTTTTCTTTTCTTGTTGAGTCTTTGCTGGGTTTTGGTATCTGGATGATATTGGTCTCATAAAATGATTTGGGAAGGATTCTCTCTTTTTGGATTGTTTGGAATAGTTTCTGAACCCATCTGGACCTGGGCTTTTTTTTGGTTTGTAGGCTATTAATTGCTGCCTCAACTTCAGCCCTCGTTATTGGTCTATTGAGGGTTTCTACTTCTTCCTGGTTTAGGCTTCAGAAGGTGCAAGTGTCCAGGAATTTATCCATTTCTTCTAGGTTTACTGGTTTGTGTGCATAGAGTTGTTTGTAATAATCTCTGACGGTTGTTTGTATTTCTGTGGAATCGGTGGTGATAACCCCTTTATCATTTTTTATCCCATCAATTTGATTATTCTCTTTCTTTTTTATTAATCTGGCTAGTGGTCTATTTTGTTTATCTTTTCAAAAAACCAGCTCCTGGATTTATTGATTTTTTGAAGTGTTTTTTGTGTCTCTATCTCCTTCAGTTCTGCTCTGATCTTATTTATTTCTTGTCTTCTGCTAGCTTTTGAGTTTTTTTTTATCTTGCTCCTCTAGCTCTTTCAATTTTGATAATGTGGTGTCAATTTTAGATCTTTCCTTGCTTCTCATGTGGGCATTTAGTGCTATAAATTTACCTCTAGACACTGCTTTAAATGTGTCCCAGAGATTCTGGTACGTTGTGTCTTCATTCTCACTGGTTTCGAAGAACATCTTTATTTCTGCCTTGATTTCATTGTTTATCCAGTAAACATTCAAGAGCCAGTTGTTCAGTTTCCATGAAGAGTGCAGGTCTGGGTTAGTTTCTTAATCTTGAGTTCTAATTTGATTGCACTGTGGTCTGAGAGACTGTTTGTTATGATTTCTGTTCTTTTGCATTTGCTGAGGAGTGATTTACTTCCAATTATGCCGTCAATTTTAGAGTAGGTGTGATGTGGTGCTGAGAAGAATGTATATTCTGTGTATTTGGGGTGGAGAGTTCTGTATAGGTCTATTAAGTTTGCTTGCTCCAGATCTGAGTTCAAGTCCTGGATATCCTTGTTAAATTTCTGTCTTGTTGATCTGTCTAATATTGACAGTGGAGTGTTAAAGTCTTCCACTATTATTGTGTGGGGAGTCTAAGTCTCTTTGCAGGTCATTAAGAACTTGCTTTATGTATCTGGATGCTCCTGTACTGGGTGTGTATATATTTAGGATCATTAGCTTTTCTTGTTGAATTGATCCTTTTACCATTATGTAATGCCCTTCTTTGTTTCATTTGATGCTTGTTGGTTTAAAGTCTATTTTGTCAGAGACTAGGATTGCAACTCCTGCTTTTTTTTTTCTCCATTTGCTTGATAAATCTTCCTCCATCTCTTTATTTTGAGCCTATGTGAGTCCTTGCATGTAAGATAGGTTTCCCGGATATAGCACACTGATGGGTCTTGACTTTTTATCCAATTTGCCAGTCTGTGTCTTTTGATTGGGGAATTTAGTCCATTTACATTTAAGATTAATATTGTTATGTGTGAATTTGATCCTGCCATTTTGATGCTAGCTGGTTGTTTTGCCCATTAGTTAACACAATTTCTTCATTTTGTCAATGTTTTTTACATTTGGTATGTTTTTGGAGTGGCTGGTACTGGTTGTTCTTTTCCTTGTTTAGTGCATCTTTCAAGGGCTTGTAAGGCAGGCCTACTGGTGACGAAATCTCTCAGCAATTGCTTGTTCATAAAGGATTTTATTTCTCCTTCGCTTATGAAGCTTAGTTTGGCTGGATATGAAATTCTAGGTTGAAAGTTCTTTTCTTTAAGGATTTGAATATTGGCCCCCACTCTCTTCTGGCTTGCAGGGTTTCTGCTGAGAGATCCGCTGTGAGTCTGATGAGCTCCCCTTTGTGGGTAACCTGACCTTTCTCTCTGGCTGCGCTTAGCATTTTTTTCCTTCATTTCAAGCCTGGTGAATCTGAAGATTATGTGCCTTGGGGTTGCTCTTCTTGAGGAATATCTTTGTAGTGTTCTCTGTATTTCCTGGACTTGAATATTGGCCTCCCTTGCTAGGTTGGGGAAGTTCTCCTGGATAATAACCTGAAGAGTGTTTCCCAGCTTGGATGCATTCTCTCTGTCACATTCAGGTACACCTATCAAACGTAGATTAGGTATTTCCACGTAATCCCATAATCCTTGGAGGCTTTGTTCATTTCTTTCCCCTCTTTTTTCTCTAATCTTGCCTTCTTATTTCACTGAGATGATCTTCAATCTCTGATATCCTTTCTTCTACTTGGTTGATTCGGCTTTTGAAACTTGTGTATGCTTCATGAAGTTCTTGTGTTATGTTTTTCAGTTCCATTAAGTCATTTATATTCTTCTCTAAGCTGTTTATTCTCATTAGCATTTTGTCAAACCTTTTTTCTAGGTTCTTAGTTTCTTTTCATTGGGTTAGAACACGTTCTTTTGGCTCAGAGAAGTTTGTTATTATCCACCTTCTGAAGCTTGTTTCTGTCAATTCATCAGATTCATTCTCCATCCAGCTTTGTTCCCTTGCTGGTGAGGAGTTGTGATCCCTTGGAGGAGGAGAGATATTCTGGTTTTGGGTGTTTTCATCTTTTTTGTGCTTGTTTCTTCCCATCTTTGTGGATTTATCTACCTGTGGTCTTTGTAGTTGGTGAGTTTCAGATGGGGTCTCTGAGTGGACGTCCTTTTTGTTGATGATGAAGTTATTTCTTTCTGTTTTTTAGTTTTCCTTCTAACAGTCAAGCCCCTCTGCTGTAGGACTGCTGGAGGTCCACTGTAGACCCTGCTTGCCTGGGGATCACCTGAGGTGGCTGCAGAACAGTAAGGGTTGCTGCCAGTTTCTTCTTCTGTTATCTTCTTTCCAGAAGGATACCCACCAGATGTCAGCCGGATCTCTACTGTATGAGGTGACTCTTTGGCTATACGGGGGTCAGGGAGCTGCTTGAGGAGACAGTGTGTCCCTTATAGGCGCTCAAGTGTTGAGCTGTGAGCTCCATTGTTCTGTTCAGAGCTGCTGGGCAGGTACATTGAAGTCTGCTGCAGTGGAACTCCTAACCGCCTTTTTTTCCCTGGTGCTCTGTCCTGGGTAGGTGGGGTTTTATTTATAAATTCCTGACATGCTGCTGCCTTTTATCAGAGCTGCCCTGCCCAGCAAGAAGGTAGCCTAGTCACAGTCTGCCAGCAGAGGCATTGCTGAGCTGCCGTGGGCTCTGCCCAGCTGCTGTGTGAACTTCCTTGTGGTTTTGTTTATAAAGGTATAGTTAGAACTGCCTCAGTAATGGCGGATTGCCTCAGTAATGGCAGACTGCCTTGGTAGTGGCAGACTGCCTCAGTAATGGCAGATGCCCTTCCCCCAACAAAGCTGGACCATCCCGAGCCCAGCTGCACTTGCTACAAAACTCTCAATCTAGAGTGCTTCAGATTGCTGGTCTTTGTGGGGGTGGAATCCACTGAGCCAGATCACCTGGCTCCCTGTTTCAGGTCCTCTTTTTTTTTTTCAGTTGAATGGGTGGCTCTGTCTCCCAGGCATTCCAAGTGCCAGTTGAAACGGCCACCCAGATTTGTGTCAGTTTTTGTGGGCAGTAATAACTCATTTGGAAATGTGCTCACTCACCCTCTGTGTTGTTCTCGCTAGGAACTGCATTCCAGAGCTGTTCCTATTTAGCCATCTTGGATCTACCATGCTAAAATTAATAAAGTATTATTTTTCACCAGCCATGTCTCCTAGAACCTGTAACTTTTAACTCACTGATCACTGTTTATTGATTTAACATGCTTCCATGTATACTTCATTACAGTTTTATCTATGGTTCAAAAAAGAGAAATGATTCAAGCCTAAATATATATTGATTTATTCTTATTTTGCCTACAATAGATTGTAATTTCCAAAGATGGCCACAACAGTATCTCCCAACATGCTTGTTTTTCTTACAATGCAATCTTGATATCCATCCCATGAACTTGCAGGGTCTATGTCCTCTTTCTTTAAAAGTAGTTGGACCCTTGCGACTTCTTTGTCCAAGCAACTGTGGCAGAAGTGAATCAATGTGACTTCCAAGGTTAGTCATAAAAATGCCATGTTTGGGGCTGTGTTCATAAAATCTAGTTGCCATGCTGTAAGCAAACCCGTGCAACCTGACCAAATGCATCCCTTTATTTGGCAAAACTTTCCCCAACCACTTACGCCCCTTCAAGTTGTGATAACTAAAAATATCTCTGGCTGTTGCCATATGTCCCCTGGCAAGCAAAATTGCCACTAGTTGAGAACCACTAGCCATAGAGATAACACAGAAAAGTTGCCAGGCATCCATCAATCCTTTGCCTAAGGGACACAGCACAGTTCACGCTGACGCCAAAGGTATCAGTGGCCACACGGTGTGACTGGTATCCTTTTCAACTTTTCCTCATAGCAAAGTTCAGGTGGATCTGGCTGTACTCCCCAATAAAGCCTTTCAAGTAGTGCTGTCATGCATCACTTTACAAAAGTTTTAGAAAACAACTATTTTACGTTTAATTTTTGTGTTGTCGTCCCTCTTTGTAGGGCCCAGGAATGAGAACCTATGGCCATCCAGAGAAAACTGATAGATACATGCTACACTCAGGACCCCCACTACTATCTCAAATGGCTCCTTCAGCTCAACCTGAAGACTTCACCATAATCTTCTGTGAAATAAGTAATGCTCATAGCAGGACAGAACCGTAGTAACTATGCTGAGCTTCTGTTCACATTTCTATTCCCAAATCTTGCTGGAAAACATCAGCTAAAAACCATTAGCTAACATTTGCTTTATTCATTCATGGGAATATATGCAAGTTAAGTATCATAAAATGAACATCTCTCCACTTTCCTTAAAGTAGCCCAGACTTTTCCAGTGGTCTTATTCCAAATAAGGGATTCCCCCAAAGATATGCAATCCAAATGGGATTCCCTCAAAGATACTTCTGCATTTCAAAGCGTTAAAAATGATGTTGTCTCCCTAAGTCCCAGGCAATAGCGATGCAATAATTCACATGACTTTCTCCTTTCCTGCTGATGTGTTTATAGAGGAGGCAGCTTGCTTACAAATTATTGAAATAGAAAAGTCAGATAATGACATGTTTAAACAGCTTCTGAAATATTGTGTATGCTCAATTCCTCTCATGTTTCAGGGATGTCTATATTCTCTGGCTCTTAGAGTTCTGGTTAAATGGGAGTGTGCAACTGTGGCCTAGCCCCCATATATCTCTCTTTAAAAAGTAGGCACCCCTGTGCAGAGAGAACATGGACATTCCCAGGAAACATGTGGTGGCCACTGTCAGCAATTTTAAAGCTTCTGAATGCCAATATTCTCACCTAGGAATTAAATGTTAGAATGAGGAGAATTTTTCTTCTTTCTCAATCTCACCAAATGCTCTGGAGATGAATTTGAGACTGTCTGTTAAGACTGATTTACTCAAGCCTCATGCTGTAGCTGCTACATGAAATGTTTGAGAATTATTTATGTTGTTTATAAATTCAAATAATTATTTACTTATTATAGAGTAATCCAACATTGAAAATTTCCAGGGGAGTGGGAGGGTACTATAATATTAAAGTGAGATTTGAGGGCTTTTCTCATTATAGCGAAATAGGTATAGGCAATGCTCTTAGTATTGTGTTCATGAATAGGAAGGTTCCAGTGTCACCAATAATCTAAGACATGAATATTCAAGTTATTTATGATAAAACAGAACTCATCACTCACATAGATGCCAACGACTGTGACCTACCTCTGCTGGGTAACAGAGAACTTGTCAGTGAAGCATCTGGGAGGCAGATCACATGGTTCAAAGGGTGGCGTAGCTGGGCAGAGCAAAGTTCTAGGCAGGAAAAGCATCTTGTTCATTCCAAAAAAGAACAAGTGAGTGGGAGTCACAGGTCACAGGCCAACAGTGCTTAACAATGACCTGCATCATAAACAGTACCAGCCTCCTCCACTTTGAGCAGCAAAAGAAGGTTCTTTCATTTTAAGCAATTACTTCTGTCAACCAATTAATATCCTAATCTAATGGGAAAACTATTTCAGGCAATAGTGTTCTTTGATTGATAACAAGAAAAAGAAATAGAGCACTAAAAATAAAACTTCATGATGGACCATGACCTTTGCATAATTTTGAAGGAAAGAAAAACTAATAAAATATCATCAAAACTGCACAGCCAGTCAGCAGAGCAAGTCCAAGTTAGTTCAACTCAAACTTTCATTTGGGGTGAAGCTTAACAGTTTCTTTGGCCTATCTTTTAGACTTTTCATTTGCTTGACAGTGGATGTGAGTGTTTGCTTCAAGACTCTCTAGGGCAAGAATAGCTGATATTTTACACCCAGACTTTTTCCTAAGAACCAAAAGCAGGTAAGCCTCATTAGGAGTATTAGGGAGATAAAATGTAATGTGGAAGTGATGGTATTTGAAATCACTAACCCATGCTTGGGGAGCATTTGGGATAGACTTCTGAGCTCCTCCGCTTCTGTTTATATCGTCAGCTAACTGCAGAAAAGCAAATGTGGTGGAACAAATAAAGTAAAAATGGCAAAGAAAGAAAATTAAATAAGCATATTCTGAAATACTCTCAAGAACAACAGGAGCTATGCCAAATAATGAGCATAAACACAATATTTAACTAAATGCAGCTAAAACTGTCAAAACTCTCCATTTTTATTTAAGTGTCCAATTTTAGCATTACTGTGACCACTGTTGGAATGTCCTTGTTGTTATATTGGAAATATCTAGGCTACAAACTGAAAAATGACATTTAAGAGAAGAGAATGTGTTTAAAAGACATTCTAGTTCATCTTTTGCATTCTCAATGGGACTGAGTTGGACTGCAGTGTGGCTATAGTGCTGTTGTACTCTGTCCAGATTCTCTTTTGAGGGTGGATGCAACCAGCTCCCAACTGCTGAGCCTTCACGGCTGCATCCCACACCGGGAATTGGCTCTGCTACACAGAACTCTTGCCCAAGATTCCACTTCCTTCTGCAGAGAATGGTCCCACAGATAATGGCTAGCTGCTGTAGGGATGTAAACACCTATCCTTCTTGCTTCCATTTGAGAGAACTTAAAGGACCAGCTCAGCTCTAGAGGGCTCCTTGGGATCAGCTGAAGCCTCACTTGCAATTGAATTGGAGGTCAGCTTCTTGGTCTTCCCAATCTTGCCACCCTGACGTTCTTACCAGTATATCTCCCAAGAACACTCTTCCAATAAACTTGCTACTTCTACCTATAGCTCCTCATCTTAGAATCTCTTTCCAAAGAACCCAATCTAAGTGAGTGGATGCCAGGAGCTATCCCAGGAGGAAGACTCTAAATTTGGATTTTGTAGCTGCATCACCTGCCAGCTAGCTGTCAAAGAGGCCCCACCTCTAGTGGCAGGTAGAGTATAGATAGCACCGAGCATGCTCTAGTGATGCAATTATTAAACCTTTCACTGGCTGTACACTGGGATGCGATGCCAGTAGAAAAGGGCGCACTAGCTGGTGCAGTATATCTGGCTTTTGAGAGCTATGAGGGGAAAGGCAAATATAAGGATGGAATTGGGCGGCTATTGAGTGCCATTGATTCATGAAAAGAGATAATGACTGACTAAGCGTGTTTAAGGACCAACCAAGGGAAAAGTGAAGGTGCTACAGGCTCCAGTTGATGTAGACCAGCTGGAACTTGGAGATTATGCACCCAAAGATGAATCCTGAGAAAGACTTGCTTGACCAAAGGGGAGAGGAGGGAACTGTAAAGTTGGATGAGGAAGAGTTTATTAGTACAGAAACACTCTCTCAGAATACAGATTTGACACTCTGGCAAAGACCCTGGGAAATAATATCCATGCGCTGCTAGGATGGCCCTTGGAAGCTTGGGCAAAACAACAGGTCACACTAAGTGAAGTACAAATGCCAGCACCAACATAACAGGGGGCAGAGGACAGAATAAGGACATGGTCAGTAAAAGACAGAATTCCTAGAGGTAAAATAGGTGGGCAGCAAATGAAAGTAGTGCTTAACTGTTACAATCAGGGTGATTGGAAAGGTAGAGCGGCCACCCCGATTTAAACAGGGTATCCCCTGCCCACTTTCCAAATATAAGCCTGGTCTCGCATCCAGAACCCCCTGAGTAAAGGGAGTAAAGAAGAGTGAGGTTCTTTTGAAGAAAAACTTCAAAACATCACAGTAAATACATTCTCATAGTATGATCAGAGGCCAGAAATGATGGGAAGCCAGTGGGATCGAGTTAGATTTGAAATATGAAGGCAAGACCATCAGCAAAAGCTGTAGTTTTGAAGGGGTCCAGCCATGGTGTAAAATATGGCCCAGGATAGGAAAAGGGCCTAGAAAAGCTATGTCACCTCTCTCTTCACCCTCCCATCTCCCCGGTACCTCTTTTTAGCAAATACTGGAAGCCAATTAACTGGCAAGGGAACCCTAGTGACATGGTCTACAAGGATAAATCATTGCAGAGAAGATGAAACATGGATGTAGGAGTGAGGAGAAATAAAGAAAACATTAAACACTATGAAAGAGGTATTATTTCTTCTATTTTAACAGATGAGAAAACAGAGGCTATCCCCATAACACAAGCAAAATTGCAGAGACCAAATTCCAACATAGGACAAATGATTCCAAAGTTGTTGCTTTTAATCAGTACCTTATCTGCCTCTAGGCATCCTGACTTCTGGAAAATTTGAATCTCCATAAATTACATAGATTATATTTTATATTCCCAGAAGCACCTACAAGTTAGACTCTCAGCAAATGTTAGTTGATAAAGTGGCAATACCCTAATGACAGACCTGGGAATTCAATCATAGAAAGTTCCTTACTGGCCAATTCATTTCAAAGGGGAGTATGCCTCATGTATGGGGGCTGCCAACCTTAACAAAGGACAGTCCTTGTCATTCTGGCCTTATTGAAATACTTGGCATGAAATGACAGTGGAGAGTATCCTACCCCCTACCAATTCTTTGTGCTTCCGGGCTGTGTACTCCTTGGCAGGGGTGCATGAAAATTCCCAAGGGGATACACATCATAATGATTTTAAACAGATTCATTTCCAGATTCTCAACTTCCAGAGCCGTCATTTCTAAAATAAATTTGCCTAATAATGTGTCTACAGGCTGTTCATTCTCCTTTTCCCACCTCCCATCTCATAATGACCCTTCTTTTTCCAAAAGAAAAGCATATCTCTCATTCAATCTGAGACTGACACAGTGGTTTGTCCCATTGTTTACAAACCTCAGAGCCACTAAACAGAGGGGCAAGTGGCGACTACATTGCTCTTGAGGATGAGTACTTTAAGGACAAGTTAAGAAATATTAAAGGGCTGGCAAATTAATGGCAAGGATCCCTGCTTTAGCTAGCTGGCTTACTAGTTTTCAAAGTATCTAATTAGTTATTCATCCTAGAATTAGAGTTCCAAAATGAGATCGTTGTCAGCAGGGTGCATGTTAATGTATTTATTTAAATTACAAAATAAAGTCAGACTTTTTCTGACAGAAAACACATCTTCTTTGGCTGAATGATTTGACAATAAGAACTGGCTTTGTTAATTAGGTGATGTGGTGACATGTACCATAAGCCGAATGAGCTAAATCCATTTTGAAAAACATGTATTTAAAACTCTTTTGCAATAGACAATATGCTGGAAACTACATCTTTTGTAACTAATTAAATTTATGGCATGTCAACTTTAAAATGTGGGGGTATATACCTTTTTAAAAATTCTTTTAACAAGTACATGAGCAAAACAGTTGGAGGATGCTATTCTAGACCCTGTAGTAGAACAAATTTTAGATCTGGAAGGGATGTGGTTATCTGGTACAACTTTCTTTATAGAAAAGCAAATAAAAATAAAGACATTAAATGACCTGCAACCAATGTGTGACAGACCTAGGATTTGAACCCGAGGAGCCTGGTCCCTGAGAATGTCCCCATTTGATGCGCTCTTCTGGAATTCTGCCCGCTTTCCCACTCCCTCACCCTCATTGAAAAGCTTCTAATGCCAAAAGTAGATACTGGCTAAATAAAAGAACAGCTCTCTTCAGAACAGAAGTGCCAAAGTAGGCAGAAGCTGCTCAGTTGCTTATCCTTCACGGACTCTAGCTGAGACACCAATGCAAAGAAGTGGGATGATATCTCGGAAGTCTGAAGGATTAACACTAGTCACAAGAATATCCTGATTGGCCACAGGTTACCTCACAGTCCCAATCCAGTCACTGAACTGGAAGATAAATTTCACCCAAGCCTCATACAGTGATCACATCTGTCTCCTGAAATGTATGTTCCTTGAGCTGAGCCAGCTCCCTTGACTGCCAGACTTGAGCCTGGTAGCTTCCAAATATGCTTCCCTTTCCTACTTAATTAGCACAATGCTCTGGGGGATTCCTCAGGTCCCTCACAGACATCCAGTATAGCCCATGTCTCCGAGCACAGATCATGATTTTGCTCATAGGTGATGAAATTATATCCCGTATGAATCCAGTCATAACTTCCCATGACATTTTTATGCTTTATTTTCCTGGGGTTTTGTTTGTTTGTTTTCTGCTTTTCAGGGTTTTTGGGGGGTGGGGTGTTGTTTGGTTGGTTGGGGTTTTGTGTGGGGTGTGTGGGGGGGTTGTTTGTTTTTTGTTTTTATTTTTGTTTTACCATTCTGGAGAACTTCTATTTTTCTCTTCAGCCTAACTGAAAATGTTTACCTGCTTTGGGCTCAGAAGAATGAGGGACACATAAATTATCTCTGCAAGTAGGTGAGGGAAGGTGTTCGAGTCTGTTAGATTCCACTGACTTTCATGTGCAATGACTAATAGTGCTAACTGGATGAAAATCGAAAACCATATGTTAATAGCAAAAGAATCACCCAAGTTAAATAGGCATACAATTATAGCGGAACATTTAATAAGCAAAGTATAAGAGCTGCGCTGACTCACAATAAAAATCATTGAAACACATTCAGTGACTATCGATTTTGAATGGATGGCATTAATTTATGAGCAATCAATACTCTTTTAATTGGAATTTTCCTGTCTCCGGGTACCTACATAGCACAATATATGAAGGCAAATGATAAATTCTCTTTGTTTTGGAGCTGAAAGCAGAGACCTGGAAAACAGGTCTTGGATTGGTGCCTTTATTCCACGCACTACTATCCTTTAGCTTAGAAACAAAATTAAAGGGGCAGCTCTACTTATCACAGACTCCAAATCTAAAGAGGCGTTCTCTCCCTCTGGATGTATTAAATTCTTCCTTAGCAGAGGTCTGCCCCCCACATCCTCATTATCCATTATTTAAAGAAAGCAGAGCCAGATACTTTAGAGATGGAATTTTACCCTCTTGGGAGATTAGATACCAGAAAAATCTATAGACCAGGCTCAGAGCTCCAGATTTCATTCCAATGCCAAGTCTTACCACCCATGCGACTTCTCTGTGCTTCAACTGCATTATTCATAAAATGAGGATAAGATTTACCTCCTTAACATTGCGGTGAGGTCTAACGCAGAAACACGACACCTGTGTGACACAAGTTACTATAACATTTGCCAGTGAACACTTCTGGATGAATACTTCATATTCCAGCCTTAATGACTCACCTGTTATTCCAAACTGCAAAGTCCCCCAAGATTTTAAGAGAGAGGGCAGCTCCCACAAATATATACCACCGTCATGTCTGTATTACATTTCCTTGCCCTCCCTGCATCTCCAAAATTCACATCCTTCCCTATGCCATTCCCAGAAAAAAAAAAAAAAAAAAAACCCACTGCCCTCTGGACTAGTCTAATCAGGGCTTGTTGAACATCAGGCTCCTAGCCCCCTCCAATTCCAGACAAACTGAAGGATGGGTGGGATGTTGCCCTGAAAACAAGGACAGTGAGGGTGGATGCTGAATGGGGCCTGTTGTCCTGACTGGCCTGATTCTAGAGCAAATCAGTCTGTAGCAGACAATTTCAACATAATCTCTCACCTATCCGGACTAACAGTCAATGGGGAAATGTGAGAAGAAAAGCCCCTTAAAAGGATAAGTTGCAGCAAAACTGTGAAAGCCTTGAAATTGAGAAGAGAAACTGCCAGAAGAAACAGGAGTGTGTTATGCCCAAATGCATCATCTGTTCTGACAGGCAAATTTCACAAGGCACCAAACCTTGACAATTCTCCTCCCCTGTTTTTTAAAAACTGCTTCCCTGGCAACCCCTTACTAAGCTGTGGCAGTCGCACTACATTGCAGGTGCGCTCTTTGCTGTCATCTTCCTCTCAGTGAGGCTAATTTATTCAGATGAATGGTGCAGGTGGAGAGTGAGGGGATGGGCAATGAGATGGGAACTACTGCAGAGATCTGGTGGGACCTTACCTCAAACCCCTGAGGATGAGTCCCCAGGTTTGAGGTAAGACAAAGCATCTTCCCCTTATGCTCAGATCTTTCTATTGATAAATTTTTCCATCTCTGAAATGCAATGAGGGTTAATGAGTTAGATTATTTGTTTGGGAGCATTTGCTTTATTTCTTTGATAGTAAGTGGGAGAGCAAAACAATGCCAATTCACTATAGGGAGTTGACATATTTTATAAACGTTGAAGAGCTAACAACATAATGGCCATATCTCACACACTGAGAATTTTGTATATTTAAATGGTGATAGTAGAATCCAGTAGAGAGAAAGGTAAAAACATAAACAAAAACTATATTACAAGCTTTCCAATACACCTGGATAAGATGTGAAGTGCACACACATATGTGTGTACATACAAATTTAGAAAGTATTATAGCACTGCAGAGAAGGGACCATGTCCTTAAAATCCACCATTGTAGCAGATGAAGAATAGAGCTCTGTGATTTTCAATAAATATTGTCCCTACTGTTCCTCAAGCATGGTGACTTAAGATCAAAGCCCTCCCACAGGAACTGTAAATGTTGATAGCCTTGTACCACACTATATGTGTGGATGTGGGTATTTTCTCAGACTTCCGGTGTGTGGAAGACTTTCCACTGGATTCTAGCATTCTCTTGGAGAGAACTAATCGATGTGTAGGTGTTTACTTGCATGTCTGTGAGAGATGGAATAGTCAGGTGTTTCCTATTCTGCCATGTTGCTGACATCTCCAGGAAAAGGATTTTGAATGGAGACTAAAGTATTTTGAGCAACAATATTTAAGCACAAATTCTCTGGAGTGATTAATCTAGCAACCATGGGTCAGACAGATTTGCATAGGGAGAAAGTGTAGATATGAGCTACTGAAATTGTTTAAGTAAGAGGTCATAAAGGGCTAAAATAAGGCAATGAGAATGAAAATGGAAAGAGATAAAGAGAAGGAAGAGCAGTGAGCCAGGAAAACAGAATGAACAAGAGTTGGCATCAAATGGCACAAGAGAGACATGAGTTTTAGAGTTTATATGACTAGAAATACTGCAGTCTTTGAAAGAGAAGACAGAGAAGAGCTACTAAGACATGATTTCATTAGGAAGACACTGGCATAAATAGTGCCAATGAAGGTTGCTTGTGGGAGAAATCTTACACCACCAATGAATGGATAAACGGCAATGCTTTATACGTACACACACACACAGAAGAAAAAAGATTGGGTGGAGGTAGATATTAACAGAAACAGTCATAATTTGCTTTCAAAAAGAAACGTTTCAGCTTCTCTGCTGGGGGGCTAGTCAAAAAATGTCAGGGGAATCACAGAAAAAAAGATTGACACTGACTAGAGTGGATGTCCACTGAGTGGAGTGTCCATTGATATTCTCCACTGACTGGTAGGAATGTAAATTGATCTAAATGTCTGGAATGGATTTTGATAAAGTCCATCAAAGCTGGGCATAGTGGCTCACGCCTGTAATCCCAGCACTTTGGGATGCCAAGGAGGGTGAATCACATGGTCAGGAGCTCGAGACCAGCCTGACCAACATGGTGAAACCCCATCTCTACTAAAAGTATAAAAAAATCAGCTGGGCATGGTGGTGCACGCCTGCAGTCCCAGCTACTCGGGAGGCTGAGGCTGGAGAATTGCTTGAACCCTGGGGGCGGAGGTTGCAGTGAGCTGAGATCACTCCACTGCACTCCAGCCTGGGTGACAGAGCAAGACTCCGTTTCAAAAAAAAAAAAAAAAAAAAAGCCAGGCGTGGTGGCTCATACCTGGAATCCCAGCACTTTGGGAGGCCGAGGTAGGCAGATCACAAGGTCAAGAGATCGAGACCATGGTGAAATCCTGTCTCTACTAAAAAATACAAAAATTAGCTGGGCGTGATGGCACACGCCTGTGGTCCCTGCTACTCGGGAGGCTGAGGCAGGAGAATTGCTTGAACCCAGGAGGCAGAAGTTGCAGTGAGCCAAGATTGCCCCACTGCACTCCAGCCTGGGGTCTGGTGACAGAGCAAGATTCTGTCTCCAAAAAAAAAAAAAAAAAAAAAAAAAGATAAAATCCACCAAAAGGTTTGTAACATAAAGCCAAGTTATTTCACTTCTAGAATCACAGCCCAAGTAAATAAGTATGAAAAAGCTTCTTATAGGTATTCATCATTAGACATTATGAAAATGAGTCAGCCAGATGTGGTGGCTCATGGGTAATCCCAAGGCTTTGGGAGGCTGAGGCAGAAGGATCACTTGAGGCCAGCCTGGGCAATATAGTGAGACCATGTCTCTACAAAAAATGAAGAAAATTAGCCAGGCATGGTGATGTATGCCTGCAGTCCCAGCTACTTATGAGGCTGAGGCAGGAGGATCCCTTGAGCCCAGGAGTTTGAGACTGCAGCGAGCTATGACTGTGCCAGTACACTTCAGCCTGGGCAACAGAGTAAGGCCCAGTCTCAAAAATTAAATTAAATTAAAAAGTGACTTAGGTAAATATGCTGTATCTAATTGGGGTCATGATTACTTAAATGTAAGCATTATCAGAACATCAAATTAGACACTTAGGACATATACATTTCACTGTAGATTTTATTTCAAACAATTAAATAATGCATAAAAATAAAATCTCCTTCTTAAAAATAAAAGAGCTAAATACCAGATTAACCCAAATGGTGCAAGACAAGTAAGTATCACCCTTGGAGGATCCAGTAGATGGTATCTTATAATATTATTAAAGTAAGGATTTAATCATGAGTGGGTTTTGAATGATACACTTTTAAATTTGTTAAAATGGTAACTGGAAAAAAATAAATGCAAAATGCTGTAAAGAATATAATCACAAGAATGTTAAATATGCATGAAGAGAAGATTGATAGTCCTCTAATATGTCTGATAATATATCTCTAATATATATATCATATACCATGACTAAATTTTGAATGATGCCTTTTTTTCCTCTTATTTTTCTGTATTTCTTACATGCTATATAATGAGCTTTATTACAGTAAAAAAACAAAAAAAATTTATTTTGTTAAACAGTGAGTGTCACTTTCTATCCACCCCCTCCACTCAGTTCTCGAGCAAATTAACAGGTCCAGATGGCATCATCCCTAATCAAGGATACGAATCAATTAAAAGGATCTAACATAAAGTCTGTGCATAAATACAATAGATACAAAGAAAATAAATTAGCAAATTCATAGTAGCATTGAAAACAAGGTTTACCAGTAGTCCAGGACAATGAGGGGTTTCTAGAATTGACAGAGCAATAGCAAATAGATTGACAACATAGTCCAAAATAGCTGAAGAACTCTCTCAGTAAACATGTAAAACATTCCAAAATAGTGTGTTTTCCCAACAGAACTCCAGAATAAATATACATCCAAAGTCAGTGGAGGCAAGAAGAAGGGGAATGAGACAATCTTTTAGGTAATTTAACTAAACGGTGGCACCAATAAAACAGCAAATCCCCTTTCCTTCATCTCCTATATTTGTCCCTAGATTAGGGATATGAGTACCCTCTCTTAAAAACTCTTTAAGACTATGCGAGTGGCTACCGAACTAAAGAAAGGGAGAGTGTCTGTCTGCCAACAAGCACCAAGAGCCTCATACCTAGAAATCAAGCCACCTTCACACCCTACTAGTCACACTTTTGTTTTCAGCCCTGGTAAAGTTACCAGAGGTAATTAGTTTGTAACTGCCAGACAAACTGGTATCCTGGTATCCTCATCTGAACTGAGAAAATACATTTCAAAAGCAATGAACTGTTTAAGTACTCAAAAACAAATAACAGCAAGCAAGAAACACTACATTTTTAAGAAATTAACACCACAGTGGAGATCTTCCAAATTCAATAAGTAAACATTACAGGAAATTGAAAAAACAAACAAACAAACAAAAAACCTTTCCATATTAGGAGGAAAAAAATTGGTGTAAATATCATAAAGAAAAAGGCAAACCACTATTGTTATCAGACACTATGAGTAGCCTCCTAGAACACGCAAAAGACACTACTAATAAGCATTTAGAACAAGCACAGGATTTAGTTAGGATACAAGATCAACACAGAAAAATTAAAAGTAGCTTTTTAACCTGTCATAACCAATTAGAATGTATTTAAAAGATCCCATGATAATAACAAAGAAAGTATAACCTGTTCATAATTAAATTCAATAAGAAAGATATAATTATAAAGAATGCTATAACATTTTACAGAAGAAAATGAAAGAAGCTCTAAATTCATAGAAAGCCAGATTATGTTTCTTGATGTGAAGACTCAATAGTAAAAGAAGTCAGTGACACTGGAGGAAGACAGGGAAATGCCGGGTAGAGAAGGGCAGGGTCCCCGGTGAGGGCTGCACTCTCAGGCCTGTGCCCAGGGACCTAAGTGAGGACAGGCACTCCTGTTTTTGGGCCCAAATGTTGCATTTTCCAAGACCACTCTGGCCCATCATGCCCTCCATTCTGTGCCCATAAAAACACACAAGTGGCTGGATGTTGAGAGTAACACACTGGTAGTTGAACACACAGGCAGACTCCAGCAGACCATCAATGGCAGAACGACACAGACAAGGCGGGAAATTCAGTCAAAGGAAAGTGGCCGCTGGGCGGCCCAATTCCAGGGGAAGACAACCTTCCCACTCCATCCCCCTTTTGCCCTCCCCATCCACCTCACTGAGAGCTACCTCCACTCAATAAAACCTTGCACCCATCCTCCAAGCCCATGTGCGATCTAATTTTTCCGGTACACTAGGGCAAGAACCCTGGGACACAGAAAGCCCTCTGTCCTTGCAATAAGGCAGAGGGTCTAATTGAGCTGATTAACACAAGCCACCTGTGGATGGCAAAACTGAAAGACTGCACTGTAATACACACCCACTGGGGCGTCAAGAGCTGTAAACACTCAACCCTAGATGCTGCCTTGGGGTCAGAGCCCCACAAACTGTCTGCATGTTCCCTCTAGGGCTTTGGGCAGTAGGGCACCGAAGAAGCGAGTCACACCCCGTCACTTGCCCTGCGAGGAGGATAAGGGAACTTTCCTGTTTCATCAGTCCTCTTCAAATTTATATATAAATTTGATGCCATTTCCAATCAAAATCTAAAAAGATGGCTTGAAATGAATTAGCCAGACAATTTTGAAGAGAGGAATAATGAGGAAGAATTTGCCTGACCATTCTAAATCTCAAGAACACTGTGGCACTGTCCAAGAATAGATACATAAATCAATATGGAGAGATAAAGCAGTTGATATTTCAAATCAGAGGGAAAAAAACCAACAATTCCATAAACAGTGTCAAAATAATAGGCTAATTATTTACATATTAAAAACTAAACTCAATAAAACATTAAAAGCATTAAAAACTATATACATATTAGAAAAAAATATATAGGCAAACTTTGTCTTCCCCTTAGAGAACGTTCTTATAAGTAAAGGTATAAAAGCCATACAGTTAAAAAATTTGGCTATATAAAGGTTCAGATAGTTTGAATAATGGAAAGATTACAAAAAAAGTTCAAAAACGAAAGACTGAGAGAAAATATTTCCAATATCTTCAATAAAGAAGCAATTAACAACCAATATAAAGGGCCTCTAGAAATCAAAGAGAACTGAAAAAAGCTACTAAAAATAGAAATTTACAAAAGAAATGTGTCAATGAATATTTTTTAAATATGCTGAATTCCACTGTAATTGGTAGTATGCAAATTTTTAAGTAATGAGTCACAATTCTTATCTAATGGGCAAAAAATTTAAAAATCAGAATAATATTCTTTTGATAAGAATGTGGGAAAATAGATTCATTAACGAGACAGTAAATTGAACAGACTTTTTGAAGTATTATTTCTCAGTATTTATCAAAATTTTATTTGTCCATATTCTTATACCCACAAAATCCACTTCTAGGATTATATGCTACAGAAACTCTGATAATATCCACATATAAGACTGTTCACTGCTGCATTTTAGGGCAAATGTATGACCAAGAACAGTAGTTAGTTAAATAAATAATAGGTCAGCAATAGTATATAATACTCTACAAATTATTTTTGTAGTAGAAAAATATTTACTGGCATAGGAAGACAAACAAAATATATTAATAAACACAGAAAATTCTTATGTATAAGTATACACAGGAAAAGGTCAAGATGTAGATACAGCAAACTGTTAAATAGTAGTTACTTCTTAGGAAGGAGGTAAAGGATTGGGAAGAAGTTAAGATCAGCTTTCACTTTGACTATGTATATTTTTTATTGCTTAATTTTTTTAAATGGGAATATGTGGAGACCAGCAGAAATGACAGAGGCAGAAAAAGTTTTCATGGTGGTAAAAACTGTTTGCTTAACCAAGGTCAAATAAATAATTTGGCCATTCAAAATGAAGGTATACATGACAGCAGTGTGCACATAGTTCCCTAGAGCTTTCTGTACATGAATGAGCTTATTCCAGTAAGGTAGGATAGAGGGTCTTGCTACTCAGATCAGCCCTGTTTCTCTCTTTACACTCAGGCTCTTTTTCTTACCAACAGAATGTTACATCCCAGCACCAATCTCTGTCTTAAACAATAAATTAACTACCCTGTGTCTCCCCATCATCTAGATCCAATCTTCTTGGTACTGATGTCAGATTTCTAATTCTCCCACCTCTAGATTTGCTTTCCATATTACATAAAGACTTTCCAAGCAGCAGACATGGCCATAGTATTATGGCATGTATAATTTACCACTTGTAGAATTGTTATAAATATAGAAGAAAAACACTTAAAAAGAATATGTATAGGAAGAACTACCGCAGGAAATGGAAAAAAAGTAAACAAATAATACTCTATGCTCAAGAAACTAAGAGAAAAAAGATCTGAAAAGGAGAATGAGAAGGAATATGAAATTAAAGAGGAAATAAAGATATTAAAAGCAAGCTACCAGAGTTCACAAAAGAAACAAAAGTTAGTTAGTAATACAAACACCATAGAAATAAACACAATATACAAACAGAAAAACAATGTAATACAATTTTTACAAGAATTGGAAACACAAAAGAAAGGCTGATAAAAATCTGAAAACTTAACTAGCAAAAAACAAAGAAGCAAAAGTAATTTAAAAGATAGATATGGAAGAGAGACCAAATAAAGTCAGCATAAACTTGACTAACCATGGGAGTCAAGCAAATCAATGAGAAAGTAATATTCAAAACTTAGCTAGAAGAAAATGTTTCTGAAATAAAGGAACATCTATTTCCTTTGGATCAAAAGGACTTATTATGTTCCAGGAAAAGGTGATTCATTCCAGTAATCAACTTGATATATTCTGGTGATGTTGTTTACCTTTAAGAATAAAAATTAAAACTATATAAGCATTCAGTCAGAAAAAGCAATTCACTTGCATAGGAGGAAAGTCAGAGTGACCTCAGATTTCTTCATAGCAACATTTAATATCCAAAAATTGTGAGCCAAAAGATTATAGACAGCCCTTCGTAAGGGATATAAAACCTCTCAATAACAAATTCTTGCCCAACAAGTGCTGTAACAAAAGAACTTGAGAATTCATGATATCAAAGTGTTGTTTGCACTGAATTGATTAAAACATAGAAGACTGGACAATTGTATAAATTTATAAACACTGAAATGTATAAATAAGAGTATAGCTAAGAAAAATGGATGCTAGGAGAAAAAAAAGATATCAGAAAGAAAGATGTATGTGCCAATTTCCTAATCATTTATATCAGAGTTAAAAAATATATTATTTATTCCTAATATTCCAAGTTTCCTTCTGATATCATTTTTCCTTCTGCCTGAAAACCCTACTTTAATGATTTTTTTCAGAGCAACTCTACTTATTTTCTAATTTTTCTTCATCTGTGGTCTTTATTTTGCCTTCATTTCTGAAGGATATTTTTACTGTATATAGAGTTTTAGGTTGACATTTTTTTCTCTCAGCACGTTAAAAATATTGTTTCACTTTCTCCTGACCTTCATGGTTTCTATGAGATATATGCAGTCATTAGAATATAGATCAGTTATAAGTAATGAGTTGTGTTTCTCTAGCTGCTTGCAAGCTTTCTTTTCTTTGTCTTTAGATTATATATATATATATAAATATATTATATATCTATAATATATATATAATATATCTATTATATATATATATAATTTATTATTTTACTTTAGATTCTGGGGTACATGTGCAGATCATGCAGAATTGTTGCATAGGTACATACATGGCAATGTGGCTTGCTGCCTCCATCCCCCTGTCACCTATATGTGGCATTTCTCCCCATATTATCCCTCCCCAATCTCCCTAACCCCCACTATCCCTCCCTAATCCCCCCCAACAGACCCCAGTGTGTGATGCTCCCCTCCCTGTGTCCATGTGTTATCGTTCAACACCGCCTATGAGTAAGAACATGCGGTGTTTGATTTTCTGTTCTTGTGTCAGTTTGCTGAGAATAATGGTTTCCAGATTCATCCATGTCCCTACAAAGGACACGAACTCATCGTTTTTTATGGCTGCATAGTATTCCTTGGTGTATATGTGCCACATTTTCCTTGTCCAGCCTATCATCGATAGGCATTTGGGTTGGTTCCAGTTCTTTGCTATTGTAAACAGTGCCGCAATAAACATACATGTGCATGTGTGTCTTTATAATAGAATGATTTATAATCCTTTGGATATATGCCCAATATGACTAAAACATTAAAAGTATTGGCAATAAAAGCCAAAATAGACAAATGGGATCTAATTGAACTCCAAAGCTACTGTACAGCAAAAGAAACAATCATTAGAGTTAACCGGCAACCAACAGAGTGGGAAAAAATTTTTGCAAGCTACCCATCTGACAAAGGGCTAATATCCAGAATCTACAAAGAGCTAAAACAGATTTACAAGAAAAAAACAAACAAATTCATTCAAAAGTGGGCAAAGGACATGAACAGACACTTTTCAAAAGAAGACATATATGAGGCCAATAAACGTATGAAAAAATGTTCATCATCAGTGGTCATTAGAGAAACGCAAATCAAAACCACATTGAGATACCATCTCATGCTAATTAGAATGGCAATCTGGAGAGAACAGATGCTGGAGAGGATGTGGAGAAATAGGAACATTTTAACACTGTTGGTGGGAGTGTAAATTAGTTCAACCATTGTGGAAGACAGTGTGGTGATTCCTCACAAAGAAATAGAAATTCCATTTGTCTTTAGTTTTTAAGTTTGTTTTTGATGTGTCTAAACAAGTTTCTTTAGGATTATCTTG